>JAHLJT010009355.1:96066349-96102425 GCA_031308135.1 Acheta domesticus
GGTGTTGGAGACGGTAGTGCTCACCAATAAAGCCAGAAAATTTTTCAAAATGTTTTTTCGAGCTATGGTCTTGCTTCCTGGAGCCCTGATGAGTATTGTTTTCACTAAATGTCTAGTGCCGATGTACAATGACATCAAGTGTCGAGAATGAAAAACATTGTAACCACAAACACACAAAAAGTAATGACATTGAAAAATTCTGCGATATTGTTGGAGAAGAAAGCGTATTCAAAAGTTCCAATAACATTGATATGTAGTGGAAAAACCAAGAAACAGCGGGAATTCTTCGTTTTGTTTAAGTGGTATGAAGAAATTTCAGATGTAGCAAAGGTGCGGGATTAGAGACGGGCAGTCTGGATATGCATCTCAATACGTAAGCACATTCTGAACAGCGGACAAGTGGCAGCACGCTGGCGCAACATCATCAGCACTCTTTAAAATAGTGCATAAACTGGAACCGCTACAGCCGAGAACACGTCTTCAACTGAGTCTCGGAAGTAGTGGACTGAGACGTTCGAATGTTCCGACATTAATAGATTGATAGGGCAGAAGCACCAAAAGGAAAAAAACGCAGTGTTCAAAGAATACTGTATGACACAACGTGTAGAACATGAAAAAACCCTCACAAAAAAAATGCAGATGCAAAAAAAACTGAAGAAAGGGAGACACGAAGAAAGAAAGAAAGAGAAAAGTCTGACAAACATAGAAAGAAGACAAGAAGAAAAAAATGTAGGTCGTTTTCGGTATAACATGAGAACCATTTCCACAATACACTACAATTAAATCTGTAGAAAGTGTTATTTGATAAATAGCATTGCAAGAAAGACAACGGAAACGAAAGTAGAAAACACACATCTAGAGGAAAATAGTAATAGGGTAACCTTATGAAAACAAACGTATTCTCACAAAGAATGACATTCATTATTCATTCATTTTCAAAATTTAACAACACTTACAGGAGGTGAAATAAATAAGGATATTGTCAGCTGAGCACTTCTATAGTATTTAAAGGATGTAAAGACAGCAGCACCAAGTCTACTTTCTCCAGATGCCCATGGAAGTATTTTCTTCAGGCTGCTGCCAGTGTGGAACCCATGAATTTTAAGAACTCCGGTGCGTGTGTTCTGTTAATTGGCAAAAGACTATTTTCCAAATCATCCTTTTCTCAGAAGATTCGGTAGAGGAAAGTGATATGATCTCGAAACCTATTTTTAGGGGGGGGGAATAATTAGCCTTACCGAAATTTACTGAATCTTAATTAATAAACCAGTAACATGCAGTTGCGTTCAACAATGCTGATTGACTTCGTTGGCCTTTTTACGATTCATTTTTCTGATGCCCATCACTATATTACAAAGTGCCCACAAAGTCTTGAAAGTGGACCCATTACTATAATTTTCTGCCTTATTTTAGTTTCATATTATTTATAAAATGTTAAATGTAATGTCCAACTATTTAACTTACTAGCCGCATAAATGCATATATATGTAGTAATTCATTTGCCATCCATGAATTTTCCGTTGTTAAATACACAATTACATTGAATAAAACATATTGGTTGCTCTTAAAGTAACCATCACTGTGTGCTCTACCCCTACTACTCCCGATGAATCTGAGCAGTTGATGATACGTTTGCGCACAAAATGGAATCCCAGCACTCTCTTCACATCTGGCGGGAGTAGCGATTACCACGGACTTCGTTGGCTGCATTATGTGACAGGGAAACGATTACAGAATCTAATTCAGTGGCTTAGGAAACAATAAATGACGCTACATGCGTGCTACTTCGTACTACTTTGGTTTCGTCCTCCTATATTGAAATTTGTGCAAACTGTCTTTACTTTTCGAATATGCTTCGTGTATGAAGCTAGTGACGCCCGTGCCACTCTGAACTCAGGAGAGGTTGCACGCGAGGAAAAAATAAATGTCTGAGCTGTACCTGTAACAAGTGCGAGTAGCCTAAAGTTAAACAATAAAATGTAACGTTAGGAAATGTTAAGTTTGTGACATCACATTAAAAACTCCTTATATTTGAATGAATATTTGAATTTCTTTCTTTTTTTCTGTTGTCCCTAATTTACAAATTAGGGACAATCTATGAGGTTACACGTTAGCTGCGACAGCAACCAAAGGACTCCTATGCTGCTGGCTTTCAAGGACTTGTAATGAGGACGGGATAAGTGCCTGAAGGTGCAGTGATAATGTGGAAAAGTGAAATAAATGTCAGAAAGTTACTTTGATAATTTTTGCCTCAATTCCGTTTTGCGACTTATTTATTGACTTGCACTCGTATATATTGAATAGATCGCAGCTTTTCTTTATCAATAAAAAGAACTATAATCTTGCGTATTTTGAAATCCACGGCTAAAATGGAAACGGGAAGATGGCGTCATGCGCTTCTTCGCGGAAATACTTTAGCAGTTGCCCATGCTTAGAGAACATGTGTGATCGTGGAAAACGATTGTTTGTGACTATCAGTTAAAAGTATTCAGTGTACTTTCGTAAGATATCGTTTCTTACATAAGTCACTTTGGTATACATTTGCACATTAATCTCTTAGAAATTATTTATTTTGAAATATTTGAAATCAAAATTACTAGCTCTCAGAGATTAGCGACCACGCAAGGAATGCAACAATAGAATTTCGTTTTCGCGATCGCAGATTTGAATTACGAGTCATTGTTGTGACGATATAGCTGTATCAAAAGGAGTTATAGT
Organism: Acheta domesticus; assembly: GCA_031308135.1. Classification (NCBI taxonomy): domain Eukaryota; kingdom Metazoa; phylum Arthropoda; class Insecta; order Orthoptera; family Gryllidae; genus Acheta; species Acheta domesticus. The sequence goes on from JAHLJT010009355.1 coordinate 96,069,068, forward strand.
TGTCAAATTTACGTAGATATTTGCATGAACATATTTAGTTTTTGCACCAAACGCTGTGCCATTTGCAATGAACAAAGTATTTGTTGCATGGTTTTAGAATACTTTTCTCTAATCGTGGCCTTATGAAATGCATTTCTATATGTCCTAGGTATCAGACATCTGTTTCCAATACAAGTTACAAACGTTTGTTTTGTATTTTTATGCAGTTGTAAAATTCACATAGTTTTGACAACACTACGGTTTGAAACGGAGTTTTCCGCTTCTTAGGTGATTTGGATGTTTTTAAATGACAGACAAGGTGTTAGTAGCGCGGAAAGTGTGCAATATTTCAATACTACGTAGCTGTTTCCAATAACGCGGGTAAGTATATGCTGTTGTAGCACACTAGTTTTCTTTTTTTTAAATGTATTTATTCTTCGTTAGTCGCAGCTTTCTTTGACTTATGAAATGGACACAATACATCAGAATGATACTTTTAATTCGACCTTAACCTGTTATAATTGTAGATATATTTTATTGTGATAAATCGTGTTTTGTTCTTTGTTTAATTTTCTAAGAAATGGTATTACTGGTTTTCTTAGCGTGTAATATCAACTTGTTTCAACTTAACTAAACGTTTGGTTACAAACCACCTTAAGGGCCGGTTTCACCAATGCTTGTTAACACGCTAACCGGATGTTAGGAGATTTTAACGGCCCGTTAGAGAAAATACGTGTTTCACCAAACTTTAACGCCTGTTAACTTTCCGTTAAAGTTAACGCGTGATATTCTGCTCCGTTAGCAGCAGTTAACGCTTGGTTAGTGGGCAGCGCATCGGAAATATTAGGTTTCGGTTTCATCGGGCATCGCAGTTTCAGGAAAATGGAAAGAGCTTTGCAGTATGTACTGGAAGACGACGACGAATGGGAAAGCCTGGAAATGCCGTCTGTGCGTCCACGTGTTTTCAGGGAAAGAAGAAATTATTTTTATATTTATTTTTAGCACCATCCGTTTTTCTGCTCGTAATAATCTTATATTTGTGGAGCAAGTCTACAAGAATTTATTTTTCTTCTGCCGAAAAATTGGCGGACCTGCTTCTTTTTGACATGGCAAATTATAACCCACAAAACAACAAACTTCTACAAGCACCACAATAGAATGGCAGAGAATGTGTATACTAGTGTATACTGTGTTTTGTTTCTTTATTCTCTGTCTATTGAGAGCTCATTCTCCACCGAGTTTCCAGTTCACGGCCTTCTAAAAGCAAATATTCATGCATTTTGTACACCCATTAAAGTTAACTGGCGATTAGCTAACAGAAGCCGTGGAAACGTTGGTGAAACGGAACAAATCTTAACGGGGAAGTTAATTTTAACGGCTCGTTTACTAACGTCACGTTAGGTGTATGTTGGTGAAACCGGCCCTAAGGGCCGGTTTCACCAATGCTTGTTAACACGCTAACCGGATGTTAGGAGATTTTAACGGCCCGTTAGAGAAAATACGTGTTTCACCAAACTTTAACGCCTGTTAATTTTCCGTTAAAGTTAACGCGTGATATCTGCTCCGTTAGCAGCAGTTAACGCTTGGTTAGTTGGCAGCGCATCGGAAATATTGGGTTTCGGTATCATCGGGCATCGCAGTTTCAGGAAAATGGAAAGAGCTTTGCAGTATGTACTGGAAGACGACGACGAATTGGAAAGCTTGGAAATGCCGTCTGTGCGTCCACGTGTTTTCAGGGAAAGAAGAAATTATTTTTATATTTATTTTTAGCACCATCCGTTTTTCTGCTCGTAATAATCTTATATTTGTGGAGCAAGTCTTCAAGAATTTCTTTTTCTTCTGCCGAAAAATTGGCGGATCTGCTTCTTTTTGACATGGCAAATTATAACCCACAAAACAACAAAACTTGTACAAGCACCACAATTGACCACAATAGAATGACAGAGAATGCGTATACTAGTGTATACTGTGTTTTGTTTCTTTATTCTGTGTCTATTGAGAGCTCATTCTCCACAGAGTTTCCAGTTCACGGCCTTCTAAAAGCAAATATTCATGCATTTTGTACACCCATTAAAGTTAACTGGCGATTAGCTAACAGAAGCCGTGGAAACGTTGGTGAAACGGAACAAATCTTAACGGGGAAGTTAATTTTAACGGCTCGTTTACTAACGTCACGTTAGGTGTATATTGGTGAAACCGGCCCTAAAAGTACTAACGATATTCGTGGCAATATATTATTTTGGTATAAATGCACATTTTATGTATAAAATACATGTATGTATAAAATATGTACATTTGTTTCTTGAGAGATAAAATAATTTATCATTCGTGTTGGATTACTCTTTTCTTGGGCTTTTTTCGGAATAAATCCCACCTAATCTCTCTTCGACGGGCCCTTGTTCCTTATCGAGGGTTTTATCAGAATCAAAACTTTGCATTACAGTTTCATTTTCAGTTTCTTCGTCGTTAAGGATTTTGATAGTAATTTATGTTATCAAATTACTTTTGAGTCTTTGTCGTGGAAAGAACAAAAAAACACTTATAAGGAACCAGCGAGTTTAGTCGTCCTGTTACTGTTTGTGCCATGCAGTTTCTAAATACATTCATCGTCATGCTGAAAGAAAATGAGCAACAATGTAAGTCAGGAAAGGGAGTAATCAATCGTAAAAAGATTATAACGCCCTAATGCCATGTTAGAAATCGACGTCTGTTGCAATGCGCACGCGGATCGCAGATCAATCTGAAATTCGTCAGATTAGTGGAATATTAAACAGTAAATATCGATCAGAAGATAAATATGACAATTCATTTTTAATGGAGATCACTTCTTTACTCTCATTTCGTTAGAGAAAGCATCTTTGACGACTTTAAAGTCATCTCATTTTACGAGGAAGGTGTATTTTATTACTGACAGAAATCTAGTAAAGCTGATTTAGATAAAACTACTCTGAGCCTTCAACTATAATCTGAGGTTTATAAATCTATTGCAGGTGAACAAAACATTTATTATCTTAATTGGAAACTGCAAAGTCTTTGATTCTAGGATTAGGTAAGGAGGAATTAATTGAAGGCCTACACTCATGAATAGGGGACGGGTTTTATTAAAATACCATTTTTTCTTTTCACTTTAGAACAATGCCTTTTAATATAGATTTTATTTTTATGTTACGAGTAAGGAAATACCCTTCTTATGACTTTTTTGCATTATTCGTTGATTTATACTAATAATGCATTTTCCCCATTTCCCGTCATTTGTAAAGCATTTTTTGCTGATTTTATCGATTTTAATATCATTTTAATGATCACAAAATATTTACGAGATGTAACAAACGTTCAGCACAGAATTCCTGAATAGCCTATTCGATTTCTTTGCTCGTTTTGTAATGTTAGCCGTTGTATTTCAGGTTCCTGTGACGCCTATCAGTACTATTGTCCCTTCGGGCGCTTTCACGATAAATAAAGACAGATTGACATGTAAAGAACAGTCCAAATCAAATGTTTGCAACCCAGTTGTTGCAATCCAAATGTTTGCAATTCAGTTGAACGAAAGGAAGAAATGTCAATTACATGAGTAACATATCGAACAGCTTGAGTTGTTCATCTGAACTGCTTTTGATGAAAAAATTAGACATTTTTCTTTGCTTTTAGTGCATTTTAAAAATATTTAAGGGCATATTATTCATCATTTTTGGCAATGTTTTAGGGTCATCAAATTTCGCCCCTACTCATGAATTTGACACTGCGACATTCATAATTGTCCCAATAGAACTTCGGTAATTTTTTAAATAGGTTTCATTAAATTTTTGCCATCAACAAAGAACTCAGCAACTTTACTTTTCACTTCATTTTCCAGTTGTCCATTGACACTTAATAAGACACGCTCCCCACTCCCATCCCTTTCTATCACGTTTGCACGCGTGCGGGATAACAGACAACCGCTGACCTTCTACTCAGCTATAGAGGATGAGTCATTTCGGAAAAGAAACGCCATCTTCTCTTTAATTAAAGAAGCAAGTGTCATTTTAGCGAGAAACCTTTCGTAACTTCACTTTTTCACGATTTCTCTAGAATAACTATAATTGTATGACAGTAGAATAACTATAATGTTCAAAAGGGTTTGCTTAACATTATTCGAAGAGCCGGCAATTTTTTTAAGAATTTGCGATGGCAAAATTACATTTTAGGATTACGAGAAACAAAACTTTTTAAATGAGTGGAATTGGGATCCATGTCACGACATGCCAGTACCGGCCACGATGCCTGCGATTGCGGCCACGTTAACTTTCGGGAAACCTGTAAGTGTTCCTGTAAGTGTGCTGTAGTCGTACACTTACAAGAAGTCCTCAAGGAATAAGCCTCCGACATTTCCTGGTGGTCTTCTGGTACCGAACCCTTGCCCACACACGGAGTGGTTTTCCTAAAGGAAATCATTCAGGAAAAGGACTCGAAGGTTGTTTTTTCAGATCAACATAGTAGTTATATGTTTAACCCTTTCAGTCATCCGGACTTGCACAGAGGTCACCAACTTTGGGAAATTAGGTCCGGCGTAGATAGCATCAGTTACAGTATCTTTTATCAGTGTCTAGGTCTCTTTGCTTCTACAGTTTGGTAACGTGTGAAAATCGTTCTGAAATATTACTTTTAATTATTAAAGAATACATAGTGTGTTAGTTTTGTTAGAGTGATGAAAGTGGTTGGGAAAATTGTTGGAACTTCTTGTTGAGATGACCAATAAGCGGTTGTAATTTCTACACTCTATTCATTTTGTCTGTTTCACAGTTGTTACTGAAGTGAAGGAATCTAAGAATAGTATCAAATTTGTTCGTAGACATTGCATTTGAGATTAGAAAGTTATGCGTATGTTGTTTTGAAACCCAAAATAGGCATCGATATATTTTTAGATCTCACAAAAAATTCATGGAACTCAAGAACCAAACAGTATAATTTTCAAAACAAAATGTATTGTGGCTAAAATGTTGATTGTGTTTTTCCAAAATACGTGCATTTATGGATGACAATAAATTAGCGACTGTTGGTAGTGTAATACCACAACGTAGCTTTTACACAGAACGTGCAGAACCTCCTGACTTCAAAGATGGTTTAATTTTCTTATTTCCTTTACGAATAGCGCATCGTATGTTAATTTTGTAATAACATCAAAATATTAAATATAACATCATATATTTAATAACATCAAAATAGACCCATTCTCAAACATTTGGATGAATTCTATTAAAAATTTGCGAGATGTGACTGATAACATAAAATCCTCAAGAATGGCTACGCCACAACCACACACCTCATGAAGAGATCGGGAAGACCTGGCCTCAAGGCAAAAAAATGAAGTTGCTTGGAATTTTTCTGCTTCTCTTATTTTCTTTCACGAATTCAAAGAAACCACCACACACGTTGCAAAACTCCTCGATGCTTGAGGGAATTCCGCTCGTGTTTGTGGCCCCCTTCACCTTTAGAATTTTAGACATTGTCTTACGCGGCTTCAGAGGGCCAATGACCAAGCTTGAATCAAAGCAATAAACAAATTTAGTCCGCTAGCTGGACACCGAAACCGCACAGCACTCGTTCGCAAATTATGCTAATGACTACAAGAGTCAACAACAGTTCTTCGAGTCATTCGAAATGCGCACTATGTTCATCTTCATTCTAAGTCCGCGACGAATGTGTAAGATTACACACATACACACAAAACAAAAAAATCTTTCTATGAGAATCTATGCTTTTGATGCCAAAAAGTTAAAGAAATTATTTGCGGTTTTTTCTCATGGCATTTCTAAAACTAGGGCTTTCATTTAAACATTTTATTACAAAAAACTTCATTTAACAAAATGAACAACATTTCGGGAACATATTGTTTTTCATCTGCAGGTTCAACAAAAATATAATAACCAATTTACTTCTCGATGAAATATCTCTCAAAACATTTTCACAGTTGTAAAATGTTAAAAATTGTCTACACCTCATAAAACTTAAAAGCTCATCTGCAGTAAAATTTCAAAAAATATTTTAAATATATTAAATAAACTTAATTGTAATTGGTTTCTGGCAATTTTCAATAAAAATATATTTAGAAATCAAAGAGTGCCATAAAATGAAACAACATATAGTTCACATTGAATTATCAGACATAAAATAACAAATTTCGTGTTTTTTATCATTTGAATGAGAGATAAGATAGCTCTACTTCTTATTAATACGTTTTACAGAATTTACACTAAATATTAATATCTTAAAATAAATAGAATGAATTGTCATTACTTTGTTTTGTTTTGACAGTTGAAGTCAATATATCGAACCCAGGCAGCGTTTTAGCGTCTGGGAAGAGGAAGCCTGTGAGCTTGAGATTATTATTATTATTATTATTATTATTATTATTATTATTATTATTATTATTATTACCAGTGGGCACAATTATGAAACCAGAAGGAAATACAATTTCATATTACCAGAGACTTTCAATAAATTTGGAGAAAGAATGCTCAATACGGTCATTCCTAAACTGCTTAACTCTCTGCCAAATGAAATATTAGAAATAACGTCCAAAAGGGTCTTGAAGAAAAAATTAAAGGAATGGTACACTAAACAGAATATTTAAAAAGAGAGTTCAAGGGAAAAAATCTATTATTTATGCATAAAACAATCTTTAAGTAGATTTACCAATCGAATAACGCAAACTATCTGATTCTGCCATCCTATCTTATCTTATTCATCTTATCTTATCTTATTTATTCCATGTTGTCAACAATGTATAAATCAAATTCTTTAAGTAGATTTTACGAATCAACTAATGTAAACAACTACAGCCATTTTATCAACCATTAACTATAGCCATTTTATCTTATTTCATTTGTTCAATATTGGTAATATGGTACAATTTAATTTATTGTTTGTATTTTTCTATTTTTATTTATTTATATTTTTTTACTGTACTGTTGATGATGTGATTGAAGTTTAAGATATTATAAATGTAAAAAAGGTTTTGATTTGTTTGTAATGGATAACATAATTGCTTTTTCGCCAATTCTACTCACATTTTACTTCATTTTATGGTATGTTATGGAACTAAATTTTTTAAGTAGATTCCAACTCTAATCAAGTAATGTAAAGCACTCATTTCAAATAGCCAGCTCATTTCATTTCATTTTATTTTATTTTGTATATTTTATGTTAATTATTATATTATATTCATTTCAAGTAATTAATTTTTAACTGCTAAGGGAAGTACTAATAACAATACAGAAAATGAATCTAGTTACTGGCTTGTTCTGTATACTTGGGGACCAGTAACAGTATGAAATAAGTTGTAAACTCATTCCTCTCTGACAAGTGCAAAAAGCACTTAGAGAGGGAAGATAGTGTACTAATAAGAAAACATCCTGTACTTGGATTGAGTCGTATCGTGTACTTCGATTGTAAGTTAATAAGTTCAATTTCAATTTAATTTCCATTGTATGATTTGATTATTACATTCTAGTTTGAGCTTCTCATGTTAGTAATAGTGGTATTTTTCATGTTTGAAACAGAGGTCTTTATGGTGATGGCGCGTACAATGTACACTGCAAAAAGTATTTTCTGAAATTTTCTGAAATAAATTATTAATAATATTATTATTATTATTATTATTATTATTATTATTATTATTAGGGAAACGAAAATAGTGTTTTTCAGGACGAATACAAAATCACTTCTATCATTTTCTTATTTTTCAGTAAGTCTAAATTTGATGATTTTCTACTTCAGCGCCTAGAATTCGACTCTTACTTTCGTTTCCTGAAGTCTGTCAGCCAGTACTGTGGGAGTTTGGTAGTCTGTAGAAAGGATCTTGGTTATTATCTGAGGGTTTAATTTTGCCAGATCCCATTATCAGAGGGTTTAATTTTACATCCTACAAGCATGAGATGTTACATTTCAGCAACTTCTGCTTTCATGTAATAAACCGCTGCCTCCATCCAGTTTGAACCATGGTTTTGTCACCCACGTCATTGGGACAGGCACAGTTCGTTGACCTTTATCTTTTCGCAAAGAACCTCCAATTATTCCTTTGTCACTGGGATTGGTGATTTGTTGAAGTTAAGCTTTTCCTCCAATAATCACCTGAATCTACAGTTATTGCTGCTCACTATTAGAATAACCCCCTCTTTTATAACAATATTCAATCACTCGTGCATCGCTGGCGGTTTTAATTACGGGATGCAATCAATTCTCCCATATTGATAAAAGTGACATTTCTGCTCCTAATGGATAGCTTTACTAAACAAGCGCTTTGAGCAATATTCGTTCAGTATAATTCCACGTAAGTTACCAATAAACGTTCGACTTGCAACATAGTAGTTAACGTCACGTTTTGGTGCATCAGAAAATACTTCCAATATTCTGAAAAAAACTGCCCGATTTCCGTTGTGTTAATTGAAAACTCGCTAACGATCCCAATCAGTAGCACAATCCGGAAGCAGTCAACCGCAGAAATGACTGGGGTGGATTTTTAACGCCGCATTAGGTTTTTTAAGAGGCCTTCGGGTGTTCAGGGGTGAGATTGAAGCAGTGGTGCAAAACTTTCAAATTTAACCAATAACCAGTAACCAATTGTTAAAAAACTAAAAATATTCTTTATTATTCAGGATGGTCACTTTCTGGAAAACATGGATAACCGAGAAAAATCGGGAAATTTCATTGCTCTGGAAAAGTAGGAGAATTTTTGGAAGTCAGGGAAATTTTGAGAGGGTTATAAAACAAGATATTACTAAAAGTTATTATTACATCATTATTTATTTGTCAATTTATATTTGGTGAGAAAATATTATTTTTTCTTGGTCACGGCAAAATCAACAGCTTATCAATTAGTATCAGAGACATTTTAATTTTTTGGGATAGTGTGAAATTACAAAACGTATCAGAAAATAAAAACGCATAGAAACAGGAAAATATATTCAAGGAAATGAGTGCCCCTCTTTTAATATAATTAGAAATGAGCTTAGTTTCTTATAATTGTGTCTCAGTTCGTTTTGAAATGACTACTACAAATATATAACTAGTTGAATGTGGCGTCGCCGACGCTGTATTCTGTTTCAAAAGAATTTTCATTTGTTGAAAATTTATGCCATGCATGGTGTTGATCAAATAACTTGTTGTTTGATCAACGCCTCTAGCATTGGACATACCAATGAAACCTAGTAGCTAACGATCTTTTAATCTTGTTCAAAAATCCCCAACTCCCGATGGCCTTTTATGTTACCTCCATAGGGGATATGAGCTGATAATATTGCAATTTCAAAATTATAAACGCTGTAAAAAATACTTGCAAGAATGAATAATGCTGAATATTTAGAATTTATTACAGCTACATTTTTACGTTTTCTGCTGAAATGCACAAAAAATCATCTGTAACCTGGTCTTCAGCGTTATTTTCTAATAACATAATTTTCAATTAGTTCCGAAAATTCTGTCGAAAAATCTACATTTTATTCTTCCCTGGATTTGTTTAACACTTCCATATTTTGCTCCCAATTTTTGAAAAGTCCACAAAGTTAATCCAATTGTGTTCACTTCTCCTTCTGCAATTGCTCCATTTATGGTTTTGTAGGCGAATCTATATAAACATTAAATGGCGACTGTTTTGTATGTGTACGTAAATAAGTTGTTAGTTACCTTGTAATAAGAATACGTTGTTACTCACATTCATGTGAAAATCGTAATTTGCACGTTTAAGATTATAAATGTAAGATGTCGAGCGTAAGAACGTAAATGTGCTTCTGTAGCATTACTCACAGTTTGGTTTTCTCCGTATTTACTTGTAGTTCAAGTTCAATAAGCTCCAAGGCGATACTGTACGCAGGTTTTTGCAAATTTGTTTTTAAAAATACGTTGATAAGAAAGCAAATTAAATAAAATAAGCCTCGCGGCGATTCACCTCTCGCCTTCAGCGCCACTTATGTAGATTGTTTTGGGTGACGTTGATTTAATTCCCGGCATACTCACTAAGATGGTAGCGCTAAAACAAGCAAAAACACGTTTTTGGACATTTATTTGAATCTTCTAACCGGATCCGAAAAGAAATTATCAGTTCCCCAGCAGGAGACCGCAACGCGTCCAATTACTCCTCATATGTCTCGATTGGAGCGAGGGAAACGGTCTAACCGTGAGTGGCGGCACCGCACTCAGGCACACTCGGAATCACTCAAATTCTGTTCAGGGATTCTCAGTATGTTAAATACTGAAGTATAAATAAGGTAAGGACGTTAGGCACAAAATAAAACTAGACACAATAATTGTTTCTGAAATTAATTTTCTTTCGTTACGTAAAATTAAAAGTATTTCTAATTATCCTTTTAAATTGAATTTTTGTTGTATATAAAAGATTTCTGTTATTATTGTCACTTTTGAAAATTATCAGTCATACGTACATAATTACTATCACAATGACTTAAAATGAAATATAATTAGCAAAATGTTTGATAAGAGGTATAAAAGTTGACCGGATCTCTTCCCCCAAAGAACATAAATTGCCTTTGATCACTTCAAAAAAGTTCATTAAAAAAGCAACCCTTTTTACGACATTTAAATGAGTGCCTGCGATTTTGAAAAATGTTCCATCCTTGAAAGGATCACTGTCACATCAGGTGAATTTTTGCGTCTTTCATGTTTGTGATGTCATTTCCGAAATGTTAACTATTTGCGTCGTAGCAAGGATGTATCGTAATCAGGAGTTGCTGCGGGAACTCGGTGCTGTAAGAATCAAACTCGTGGTGACCGAAACTCATGGTTTTACGCTCGGACAAGGGCAACATTGCTACGAGCTTTTCGAGTAACTTATAGGAGATCTTCACAATAGGTCCACAAATTGATAACAACAATAACCACAACATTAATAATGATAACAAAAAGAAAAATAATCTATGTCTATACGATGGCCGAGATAGATGTAGTGCCGTGGTGGTCTCGGGCAAGGTCGTGTTGTGTGTATTTATAGTCATAAAAGCGAAAGGGAAAATATGATAATAGTGCTTTAATGGTACACAAAGTGAGTTGAAATAATGTAAATTGCAAGAAGGAAATACCTGTGGGAATCATACAATTCTACAAAACGAACGATAAGAAAAAAGTGCGTGAAATGATTCCAAACATTTCGATATTATAACATTATTTCCAAAGACTAGTGGTGCTACAGAATGGCACAGACTTTCCCGTATGAGATTTCTATTTCCTTGGGTCTTGGCTAGCTATTCGTAATTGCGACATACTCGTGCCAGCTGCCATCCATAGCCGCCCAAATTACTTTTTTCGACATTTTTTTAAAGTTTTGGTTTCCTAATAGTAGAACGGAAATATTAATTTTAGAATATTAAAGAACACAAAAATCTCGTCCTATATGGCAATTTTCATTTAAAAATTTGTACCTGCTTTAAAGAAAATCGCGTTTAAGCGCTACTATACATGGGAAATTTGAAGCTCATTTTAACAGAACATTTTTGAGTTTTCAAAAAACTTCATTTGAAGTCATTTGAAGCAAGTACATTAACTCACAAATACAATAGTGTTTACAAATAGCTACTAATGTGCATACTAAAGATTTAAGATATATTTCAAAATAATTAAATTTGTGTAAATTTTGAAAAAAATTGAACTTAACGTCATATTAAAGAGTGCAATTAGCACTATCCGTTCCAAAACTTTGAAGAAAGAATTTGGAGCCATTTATGAGAAAATGGAGTTTGAGCGTTTCTGAAAATGCGGAATTTTGAGCTAGTTTTCACAGAAAACTGTTGAGGTTTAGATAAACTTTACTCGACATTATTTAAAGCACTTGAACTAGTAAATATAATAATGTAAACATTTCGCCACTAGTGTAAATATTACCGACGTGAGAAACAAGTTAAAAAAATTACATTTTTGCAGTTTTTGAAAAAACAAAAGAAGAGACGGATATGGAGTTTAATGTCATCTCATAGGGTACATTTAGCACTATCCCTATCAAAAGTTTCAAGAAAATATTTGGAGCCGTTTTGAGAAAATCTTGCGTTTGTATTTTTTTAAAATTGCACAAATTGTTTGAAAACTACTCAAATTTTCAAAAAATGTACAGCATCTTAATAAAAGAACTCGCTCTGTAGAAAAAAATGTTATTCGAAGGAAAAATCTCTATATGCAATTTTATAGTTGGAGGAAGACACCAAGTAAAACTCATACTTTTTTGCAATTTTCGAAAATTCAGAGTTAACCGTGAAAATTGCATCTAATCTGCATTTTACTCCGTTCTTACAAGAAATTTAAGGAAAAAATTTGGAGCCGTTTTTGAGAAAATTTTGAAAATGTCCGGGGAGCTTCATGTACCCCTAAATTTTATAGAATCTTTTTCAAAATCTCAAAGTTTTGACTCGAACCAGATCGACCGGGGCATATCCACTTCGGAAGAAATCGTACTTATGGTTTAGGCAGTAGCATTGTTCACAGACGGACGGACAGACATACGTTTTCCTTTCAATTTTTTTTTCAGTAACAAGGACCCACAAAAGAGGGGTTCTGGCTACACCAAGTGTTACGGGATTTTTTTTGTCTTAATTTAGCAACTAGATTTATCCACTTTTTCGTTATCACGGCCCGGCAACGAATTTTTTTCTGGCGCCAAAATTCGCCATTTTTTCGCGCAGCGTGACATAACTTTCCCTATACTACGTATATCAGTCCGTATATACGTACGTATACGTGAAAGTAAAATGTGTAATCCGTTGTAGATGTAAATTGTTTTAAATATATTACAAGTTTTAGTTGTTTCCCGTATTATTAATTTTCAATATGGTTATTTTGGAAACAGAGATGATCTAGCGTTTAAGCACTCAAAATTAGTGGTGCCAGGGAATGGCACAGACTTTTCCGTATTAGTTTTCTATTTTCTTCGGTCTCAGCTGGCTATTCGGAATTGCCACATACTCGTGCCAGCTGCCATTTATCGCCTCCCAATGTACACATTTTTGACATTTCTTAATTTTTCGGTTTCGTAATAGTAGAAAGAATATATTTATTTTAAACTATTAAAGAACAGTAAAACCTTGTCCTAAATGGCAATTTCTTTTGAAAAATTTGGACCCGATTTAAAACAACGTTTAAGAGCTTCGAAAAATGCGAAATTTGAAGCTTTTTTCACAGAAAACTTTTGAGTTTTAAAAAAACTTCATTTAAAGTAATTTGAAGCACATACGCTCACGAATACAATAGCGTTTAAAAAACTGCTGAAAATTTGCATATTAAAAGTGGGTGATATCCTTCAAAAAAATTACGTTTATGTAATTTTTGCAAAAACGAAAAAAATACCCCAATTTTAACTTTACATCATATTAAAGAGTGCAATTAGCACTATCCCTTCGAAAAGTTTGAAAACAAATTTTTGAGAAAATGGAACGTTTCTGAAAATGCGGAATTTTGAACAATTTTGCATATAAAACGTTTGAGTTCTCGAGAAAAATTACTTGACATTTTTTACATGTGCTCGTAAAAATACTGATTTGAATAAATTGCCACTAATCTAAATATTACCGACGTGGGGGATAGTTGTGTAACGAATACAATAGCGTTTATAAATTGATGGTAATTTGCATATTCAAGGTGGGTGATATCTTTCAAAAAAATTACATTAACGTAATTTTGGCAAAAACAAAAAGAATACCCCAATTTTAACTTTACGTCATATTAAAGAGTGCAATTAGCACTATCCGTTCGAAAAGTTTAAAGAACAATGTTTTTAGAAAATGGAACGTTTCTTAAAACGGAGTTGGAACGTTTCTGAAAATGCGGAATTTTGAACAATTTTGCACAGAAAACGTTTGAGTTCTCGAGAAAAATTACTTGACATTTTTTACATGTGCTCGTAAAAATACTGATTTGAACAAATCGCCACTAATCTACATATTACCGACGTGGGGGATAGTTGTGTAACAAATGCAATAGCGTTTATAAATTGCTGGTAATTTGCTTATTAAAAGTGGGTGATATCCTTCAAAAAAATTACGTTTATGTAATTTTTGCAAAAACGAAAAAAATACCCCAATTTTAACTTTACATCATATTAAAGAGTGCAATTAGCACTATCCGTTCGAAAAGTTTGAAGAACAAATTTTTGAGCCATTTTTGATAAAATGGCGTTAGAACGTTTCTGAAAATGCGGAATTTTGAACAATTTTGCACAAAAAAAAGTTGAGTTCTCGAGAAAAATTACTTGACATTTTGTACATGTGCTCATAAAAATACTGATTTGAACAAATCGCCACTAATCTAAATATTACCGACGTGAGGGATAGTTGTGAAACACTCGAAAGTTCAGAATTTTAGGCATTCTAATGATGCTGATCTCAAGTTAAGCTCGTTGACAATTAGTTCATAGAATATTGCACACGTAAGAACGTCCCAATTAGTTTTTAACCCATATATGCCCAGAACGTTTTTGTTGCCAATATATTTCATATTTACAGAACATCATAATATAATAGTTATAAACGTGTAGGATAACAATATACAAGTCACCAGTATTTCTATTGGTCAGAATTTTAGTGTTGCGAAAACGCAACACTGGGCAGATACGACCACTTTTACACTTTTTATATGATAAAATGACTGCTGCTGCAAATAAACAGTTGCACATAGAAGAATCTTATTGTGTCGTGAGAAATAAGCAATAAACATTATTAAATAGTATAAAAACTTACGTCATCATTAACAAGCAGTGCCTTTGACCGGAAGGTCCTAGTTTCGAGTCCCGACGGAAGCAATATTTTCGACACTAGCTAGATCGAATTCAGTCGATGTCTGGAGGAGAATTCTAGCGGCCGGCCGCTCTGATCGGCAATTTTCCGTGGTTTCTCCGATTAACACCAGGCGAATGCCGGAGCAGTATCCTAACAATCAGGTCATGGAACGCACGCCATCTTTCCTTCCCCTGCCTTGTCCTATTCTCATCCCTTACTTACATAGACTTACACTAACATGCACTATACTACCACATATGCCGGGACACAGTTCGGGATTTTAGAGCTTTTCTCGACTGGGGCGGTGCCCCCCTGGTTGGGGAAACCCATCCAACACGATAGGCCGGCGCGGGATTTCGCCATCCAGTGGGGGAAGATCACCATATTCCAAGGAAAAAGCATGCCCTACACTTACGGGACTAATTCCCTTAACCGTTTACGAGCTCTGAATCACTAACAGTAAATCTAATCTCAAAATATGACTACGAATTTTATAACCAAAGCGAAATGGGGGGGTTGCCCTTGCTATATTTCAGACCATATTGCCCGTAGTAGGGTGTCATCGCTTCGTCGCAACAAGGCTATTTCTTCCAAGTTTTGTTAGAAAAAAATGAATCACAAAGTGATTTTTTTTTATTTTGGAATAGCATATATTACACTATGCCTTACTATAAATTCTAATTGATCATCTGAAAAAATAGATTGAAGAGCTCCAGTGGAGTTTGAGAGTACTCAAGTTGACTCATTTCCATTTACTTTATTCATTTCGTTTTTATTTGAAAGATCATCTTTCTTCCATTTTCTACAACCATAATCATTGATTTGTTTTTTTCTTCCTTTATTTTCATTTTGTGACAAGCTGATGCGCCGATGACTTAAAGAGAATCTGATATTTCTATATATTTACTATTCTTTATCATCAGTTCCCTTCTGCAATTAGCTGTTTACCTGTCAAATTGTTGCATGTCCCAACAAGATATTCATTAGTATTCTTATTGTTCTTCTATCCTAACGGCAGGAGGAGCAAAAATACAGCAAAGTTATCAGAATTTTCATATGCCTTCAAATTTTCCTCCAGAATAGCTCAAAATTTCAGTAGTAAGTTTAGTAAGAGTAGTAGTAAGTTTAGAAAAAATAGTGCTGCTGCCGGTGAGAGGTGTCGTATATGCCCAGTGTTGCATTTTCGCAACATTCATAAAGCAAGACCAATAACTTTCGTATAATTGTAGATGTGAGCAACTAATAATATTCACGTGTTCAAATAGACAATAATACACATAAATCTTTCAGCTAACAAAAAATTTGTCATTACATTCAGAAAATATTAGCTTTTTCCACTTGGATGGCGTCTTTTTTCTCCATCTTTAAAGTCACGAATATCGCGATTAACCCTGAATCAACAATTACACGAATAACGAAAAACACACTTTACCAATTTGTTCTACAAACCTTTAACTTGACGCACCTAACACAGAGTAATGTTACCCCACACAAAAATTGTTGAAAATTAAAAGTATAAGAACGTCGCAATTAGTTTATAAGAGGTTGCACTTATAAGAATGTCGCAATTTGTTCAATATTCACAGCACCTCACGGAGAAGTGCGTCCGCTCTTCACAAAGGGGATCCGGCATCCGCACTTGTTTTGAAGCTAGTGAGGTGGTCGCTTTTGTGTGAAAACGTTGCGACCGGGCCGGCGAAAACTGTCGTAGTATTTGTGTCCGTGGGTGTGTTAGTGTGAGTGGTGAAGTGTCCCATGGGAATAGTTGAACTCGGCTTTCATGTACATACTGCGCCTGTGCGCATCGGGCGCCTGACAGACGGCGGGGGGGGGGGGGGTGTCGACGGCCTCCGTCTGTGGGAGAGAAGAAATATACCGCTGTTTAAAACTGACCAACAATGTTCGTAAACTCACAAGAAATAGCTGCTGAAACCATCACTCTCGACTTCTTTGACGCTGGCCATATTGTTATGGTGCCGACATCTTTCATCGCAAAGATGAGCAGTCACTAAAATGTCAGGGTAAAACCTACGATTTCCAGGATTTCTGTGATTCTGTAAAATCGTCCAGATTTTTCGTCGAAATAAAACAAATGGACTATTCAGACTGATCGTATGTCACAGTCTAAACTGCAAAGTGACCCCAACCGTGTCTACTTGGCCGACACAAGTCAAAGTGTGTCGTGGAAACTCGTTTGCCTTTGCCACTCAGAATGTTCAATGACAGATTTAGTTGTTGATGAACACAGCCTTTAAACCTGTTAATATAAAAGACAATGTTATTGGCATTGGAGTGTTCCCAATTCCACGATCATTACCAAAGCCTTCTGTTTTTTTTTCGAATACCAGAGAGATAAATTACTTTATGGTTTACTAGTTCATTACTGTGTGTTTACGGAAACAAAGTTCGTAATGATATATTTAATACCTTTGCGGGACTTTGTGATTATTTATGCCCTAGGGCCTTTTGAATACTTGATGACCTGCTCTAATACAAACACAACACATACAACATTTTTAAGAATTGTATTTTGAAGTTGAAGAAAGAATGAAGTTAAGTTGCAAGCAAATACAATAAATAAATGGCATAATGCTCAAATAAGTAAAACAACTCGCTAAAAACCTTATTTTGATTTAATTATATATAAAATTGCGAGTTTGGAATGTTCCTGTGAGTTTATAATTGCCATTAGTCACTCATTTCACTGTTACGTATCACCCTTTTTAGAGAGATAAATATATTCTTCCTGAGTAGTACTAATAAGATTTATAAGACACATTGACTATCATCCTCGAAATGTTATTTTTTGGTGTTACGACATATTTTAAATAAGTTTTGGTAATACAGGCCAATAACCTAAAAGTTCCGTTTCATCACCGCAATTTCACACTGGTAACTCTCAAATACACCATAAACAGTTTCAAATATTTCGCGAAA
The DNA here is from genome assembly GCA_031308135.1 of Acheta domesticus. Lineage (NCBI taxonomy): Eukaryota > Metazoa > Arthropoda > Insecta > Orthoptera > Gryllidae > Acheta > Acheta domesticus. The sequence goes on from JAHLJT010009355.1 coordinate 96,086,731, forward strand.
TTTTAATGGAAACCACTGTCCGTAGTTTGGTTAGCTTTTGCAAGAATTTTTGCAGGCACTTCACAATATTATTTCATTTTGTGCGAACAAATCAGTCCAATAACGATTATGCAATAGTAATTAGATATACACTCTGGAGGAATGCAAGTTACCCTCCGCACACTCCGGGAAAGATACTGGGTAATTGCACCCCGCTCATTGGTAAGAAATGTTGTTCGACAAATGTTGTGCCAGATATCGCGCGACATTGAGTGAGCAACTCGTTGGCCAATTGCCTTCGGTACGACTCCAGGTAGCTCGTCCTTTCGCATTTGTTGGAGTCGATTACGCTGGACCGCTTCGAGTGCGTCTTGGCTCCGGAAGGGGACTAACTGGTCAGAAGTGTTATGCAGCTTTATTTATGCGTATGAGTGTTCGAGCAGTACATATCGAACTTGTGTCTGATTGTACTACGGCAGCGTTCGATCGATTTGTAGCGCGTCACAGTCTTCCGTAGAAGGTTAAGTCCGATCATGAGACCACCATCCAGGGTGCCGACAGGGAGCTGGCTCAGAACTTCCGTACGCTAATCGCGGATACGACCTTAACCCAACGCTTTGCAAATGATAGGATTGTGTAGGAATTTATTCCACGCAAGGTCCCGCATCACGGGAACATTGGGAGGCAGGGGTGAAATCAGTTAAACACCACCTGCGCAGAGTTTAGGGGCTTTATACGCCAACCTTTGAAGAGCTTCAGACTCTTTTGTGTAGCATTGAGGCTGTCCTTACCTCACGGCCTTTAACCACGTTGCATGACAATCCAGACGGACTGAACGTTCTGTCGCCAGGACATTTCCCTGGTTGGTTCCTTATTAACTGTACCACCTATACCATCATTGTTGGATTGTAACATTAACCGTACCTTTCACCGTGGCAAGCTATGAAAGCTACAGGTATGTTCCAGAGGTTTTGGTGATTATGGTCTTCGAACTACCTTTACTAGCTCCAACAGAGAACAAAATATCGTCTTGCCCGTGATAATTTAAAGACCAATGATGTTGTTTTGCGTGAACTAAATTTGCCCCCAGCAAAGTGGGCCTTGGGTAGATTAATAGCGACTAAACCCGGCCGAGACGGACTTGTGCGCGTTGTTTGGTATCCATCCTTTAACTGCCAATCACACAACTTTCCAAGTTGCCGGTTGAGAGGGATGATTGAAACTCAAAAAATGAAGAGCAGTAGTGTGCTCATGTTTTAGTGCATTGTATATGGCGGATGGTAACCACATTATCGCCATGAAAGTTTAGGTCGCTCGTTGTACGGGCGAGGTGGGTGGTTGATAACGCAAAATGTCCTTGGGGTACAATAACAGGATGTTTTTTGTCTTCAGGTAAGAGAGAATTATCTAACCTACCCCCAAACGCAGGATACCATCGCCGTCAAAGAAGTGAACTCTTTGAGGACAAATTTTCGTTTGTAGATAATGCAATGATATCTTTATGAAAGTGTGAGTTCTGCACATACCTAAGCAAATAGGACTCTGCTGGTTCCAATTCTCTAGGGGAAACTACGAGGTCCGCAGATAGAACAGTCTTGCGGCGACAATCCTTCATAAACTGATAAATGCAAGCAGTAACACGGAGCAGCCTGCCTAATTTTGAGAATCTACCAATTATATCCTCATTTGGAAACTTCATGGTGCCCACGAGAATGAATGGGCCTCGTAGCTCAAGATCTGCTGAGGCAGGACGACTTAACCCGAGGTCGCGGCCAGTGTTCTTCAGAATGCAAAAGCCAATCTGGCCCATTCCACCACATATTATTCTTCAACGAAGCGAGGGACTACCATGCGAAGCACAGTCCGCAGGATTGCTGACTACAGGAACATACTTCCAACAAGCTTGCTCAAGGGCTGTCAGGATAAGAGATACGCGATTAGTGACAAAACATTTCAAAGAACTTGGAGGTAAATAGCTCCAATGAAGTACTGTCTGTGAATCTGACCAACAAAAGACCGCTACCGTACCCAAATCAAGATTTTTACTACAAACTTAATCAAGTTGCAAAGCAGCAATGCTGCGCACAACTCGAGCCTTGGAATACTCTGAGTCTTTGCCTTAGTTTTGGAACATAACAGTGAAACTAAAATAGAGTCATCCTTAAAGATTACTCTAAGATAAACCACAGCCCCGTAGGCTAGGTTAGAAGCATCCCCAAATCCATGAACCTCAACACGTTCTACATTATCTCCTGTCCCCAACCAACGTTGAAGTTTAACTTACTAACCAAAGGGAATTCTTAAAGGCTGAACGCTTAGATTCTATGTTGACGGGGAGAGTTACATTCCACCCCAGTTTTCGAAGCCACAACAACTGAATGATTATCTTGCCATTAATAAGGTAGGGCGACAGCCAACCTAAAGGATCTTACACACTAGCCAAAAATGAGAAGAATGTCAAAACCTTGAAAACACGAGGAGTACATGAAAAAGCGAAAGTATAATCCTTAGGAAGCCAGGACACTCCTAAAACCTTCAGCCCTTCTTCGCTCAAAAGATTACTTTCTACTGCCAAGCCATAGTCTTCAAAAGGAATGTCGACCAGTAGCAAAGGACAATTACTGGCCCACTTGCGAAGTGTGAACCCACCCGCCATGAGCAATCCCTGCAACTGCTCCCGAATAAGCCTCAAATTTTCGACATCATCAATTAGCCAAAGAGAACATCATCTATTTTACTGTTCACAATTTAGGGAGTGCAGCTTCTCTTACTACAAACTCACTGTGAACATTCACGCTGATTCCTGTGCGAAATGACACAGCTCGCACACACAGGGAAGGCAGTTTTAAAGTAATTAAAAAACACACAAAACACACCAATTGTGTACGCATATATTTTTGTTGAAACACTGCACAACACGAGCAAGGCGCCACTCAGAGCACGAAAGGCTCGCCTTACCCTAGTGCTCTCTAATACACGTAAACGTCAAGGCTAAAATGCATGGCATACCTGCCACCTCAACTAGCAACTAGTAACTCGACCACGGCCTGCAACAGTGCGCCTCCCCTCCGCCCCTCCCCTCGTTGACGTCACTTTCTGAACATAAGAAAAGAGAGGCGAGGAAGGTGCACTGAGAAAGCAATAATCTTAAAACACACTCTGTTTTATGTGACGTCATATTGACAAATGACTATTACAATGCATCTTCTCACTTTAGACGCAAGAAATATTATAAAATTTTTCAAATTCTCGGTTTATTCAGCAAACGAACTAGTAACCATAAAATTTGTATGGACCATGGGCGTTACTAGATGTTTTTGCCCCTCGGGCCAGAGGCCCTCTAATTTGGAAGTCGCCCTCGGGGCAAAACATCTACTTAATGGCCTTGATACATAAATAACTATAAATATTTTGGTCAAGTTATTCCAGAAAACTGGAAACCTTGTTGACTGAACTCACCAGTGTATGTGTAGAAGCCACGTGTTGATTTGTAACTCAGTCAGGTTTGTAAACCATAATGTTTTCACCCAAAAGTTTTTGTAAATAAAATAATCATTTCGTACTTAATTTGAGTTTTAATAAACTTAGTTTGGACCACTTTAGTATGCAACATTACTATATTTACTGTCAAGTAATAAATATTATATCATTCCTTAGCAACGTGCCGAATCTATTCCTATCCTAAGATTACTGCACTTTTGCACTTTTAATAAGCATTCAACTCCGACACCGATCACCTCCGACACCGTTGTCAAGAGAGACGGTGAGAGAGAGAGGGAGAGAGGAGGCAGAAAGGGTGAGGGAAGCAGGGAAGAAGAAACGTCTGTCTTGTTCAGCTAGTTTTCAGATAAATAGCATAAACTGGGCAACGCAGCTGCGAGGGGCTGTAAGAATTTAATCCGACTTATCTGGTTATCAAAAAACGATTGCAAATCAACTTTTTCTATTACAAACTAAAGCTGCGAGAGGATTGGTTTGTCGATGTAGATTTTCAGACATGTAACATGACGGCCCACAAGGACTGCCAAGTTTAAATGTCACACTATTGTTTCGTTAGATTTCCCGGATCTCAGGAAAAAAAATCGGAAAAATAAACGCTAATATTTATTGTTGTTCCGTCTTTTCACCTACTGTGCACGTCGACCAAATTTCCGTACTCAGTGCGTCACCACTTACAGCTGGCGCCATGCGATAGATAGGGCTCCAAGGGAAATGCCTCCCGTTATTAAATATTTGATATTCTCTGCTGTATTTCATGACATTTTCTGTAGACAATTCCATTGCCGGTTCACGGGTTTTGGTCCAAAAAATAACGTATTCTAGTTTGCCGACGTTTCGGAGTTTATTATAGCTCCATCTTCAGGGCTGGACAAGTTTTCACAACACTGTCATTAAAATATTTCACAGTGATAATTACAATTATAAATAAAAAAATTAATAAAAACATTGAACATTGAATATATAATAACAAAGAAAATTACAAATTAAATGCAAAGAAAATTACAAATAATTACAAAGAAATAGGACACATACCTTACTATGCGTGGGAAGTTACATAGAGAATATGAAAGTTCACATCATGAGAAACAAGCCACACAGGACAGCATGCCTGCATGTTCCTGAATGAACTAGTGTGTACCCTGGGAGCTAACCAATGGCTATCAAGAACAATATCCGGTACCGGATAATTGTTCATTCAGGAACATGCAGGCATGCTGTCCTGTGTGGCTTGTTTCTCATGATGTGAACTTCATATTCTCTATGTAACTTCCCACGCATAGTAAGGTATGTGTCCTATTTCTTTGTAATTATTTGTAATTTTCTTTGCATTTAATTTGTAATTTTCTTTGTTATTATATATTCAATGTTCAATGTTTTTATTAATTTTTTTATTTATAATGTAATTATCACTGTGAAATATTTTAATAACCGTGTTGTGAAAACTTGTCCAGCCCTGAAGATGGAGCTATAATAAACTCCGAAACGTTGGCAAACTAGAATACGTTATTTTTTGGACCAAAACCCGTGAACTCGCAATGGAATTGTCTATTTGATATTCGTGTGTTGTGTAATGCAACAGCAACTTTCTTGGTAGATATTGTCATATACATTCAATTCTGTCACGAAATATATATTGCCTAGTCTTCCATTGCCCACGCTTGGGGCTTAAAGCCACTCTAATATTATTTTCATTATTGTTTCCCTGCGTTGCCTCATGCGTAATGTAAATAATATAATAATTATTTCTTATGCCAAATATTATTGTGCCGACCAATATTAAACTTTCTTTGATGTTATGAATATTATTATTCCTGGGCTTCCGACATACGTCTACACTACCATTTACGATCATTCGAAGAGAAAATTTCTGGAGATTAATTTTTAATACACTTTAATTGATAGAAATATCTCTATTAAAAAATCAGCCTACTATGAAAAAAAAGTGTAACCTTTATTTTCGTCAGTACTAAATAACAAAACTTGTTAAAATTTGAGCTCCTTCTAATGGAATTTTAACATATTTTAAAATTAACTGTTTTTTGCGCAAGTTAAAATAAATTATTATTTAGGAATCATTTAAGTTCGTTTCCTTAAAATTTAGAAAATAGCTTTATCGCTTACAGATGTCTTCGCGCGCTCTTCCCATTTCTCCGATGATCCGAATAATATCACTATCATGAAGTTATTGTAATTAACGAAACGAGTAGATAAATAAGGGTACAAAAGCATGAGAGGTATGTTCAAGAAAACGAGGGGCGATGGATCGAGTTTTCTTATATACCACGAGTGCAATTATATCTCTTTATCCACATGTTACGTTCAAGATTGGCAGTGCAAAACTACACTTGCAAAACAGTACTACGCAAAAGTTGGAAATACTGTAATGCGGGACATAATGCTGCTGTAGCGCCACTAGTTGAACTGGTGTTGAGATATTACTATTAACCCGGCAGTAGGCGCGCCACGTTTTGTAACAAATTGAGGCGCCCGGGATACCTCAGTCGCCCCACATAAAAATGTCAAGAAAACAATCAATAACAATTTTATTTCTTTAATAAATACGTGTTTATTTCCGAGTATTTGTACATACTTGGAACAAGTACAAATAAAATTTTAGCCTTTAAAAATGTTCTTTTTGCAAACAACTTTCGCCACAGCAAGATCTCACGAAGTTTCTCATCGCGTAAAGAATGCAATCTCTTCTGTGTCTAAAACAGTAAAAATTATAAGAATATAAATAATATGATGTAAACATTTTACAGAGTACAACATACATTACAATATAAATAAATATATACAAACATACATACAAATATATCACAATAATATAAATATATTATAATCACATCATTAAAATATTTGTTATAAAAAATATTCTGGAATAAAAGCCCTTACCATCCGTGAATATTTGAAAATAAAACTTCTATCTGTGCCGTCCTGCTGACACTAGTGTGAGAGCTACTGTGAACAGCGTGGCAGGAAGCAATAACAAAGGTTGCGCGAGGTGACTCGGTGGCCCCCACGCAGCGCGCCATCGACTTCGCCACGAAATTTCCAGGAAAGGACAGGAAGCGGTTGAAAGAGAAGAGTCGAGTATGTGCACAAAGCTTTCCTCGAAAGGTATAGAGAAGCTCGCAAGATTATAAATAAAACTAAAAGTGCAGTGATCTCCGAAACAATGCTGAGGTGACTCAGGCACCCCGCGTGCCTGTTGCCGCGTATACTTCAGTATTAGTTTTGATCAAACAAGATTTCAATAGTGACTTAAATATAATATTTAAATGTTTGGAACATCATTTAATGCGTTCATAAGGCGTTATATTTGATGGCGTTTTGGATCTGATATATTTTAACTATTGACGTTCTTTAAGTTTAAACAAATTTGATTGTTATAGATAACGATTCAAATATTGGGAACTCTCATTAAATATTCAAGGCGAGTTTATATGAAATTATCCTTGTCTGTATAAATAATATTGTACGTGAAATAATGTTACAGATACATTTGAACCCCGATCGTTTCGTAAATGAGCACGCAATTTTTTTCTGTATACCGCAGTAAACCAAACTACTTACTGATCGGCCGATTGAAATATTTTCAAATGCTGGTTGATGTGATAGTACGACAAATTGCAACATTGTTACGCAAAAGGTTGCAATGTTAAGAGAAAGTTTTGGGCTGTTATCAGTGGCGTAGGCTCAATGTATGCGAGTGATGTGTTACATCCCATAGTTTTCCATCACTTAAGAATATTTTCAGTAAAGTATTTTAGTTTCTTCTGTAAGTATCCCTCTCTGATTCTCTATTCCCTCTCGCCATTTACATGCGTGATCCAATAGGCGATAGTCCCCTCTGGAATCCCTGCTGGATGTGATGGGCCGAGAAACATCTTGAACGACCTCACTTCGTTGGCGAGGTTATTGAACTCACGGCCATGCACTGTGTGCAAGCTGCGTGGTTTCGACTGCCGGAGATGTGACATAGCTTCTCACATCAAAAGGCTTCTCATTGGCGTTCGTGTATCCCCTCCCAAAAACCTTCCATACCCCTTCCTCTGACGCCCTCCTCTCTCTCAGCACGCCTGGGAATCCCAGAAGTCACGTGCCACTATTGTGACCCGGAAGCGGGGGGCACACGGCACGATTGTCTTTTTTCACAAGTCAAGCAAGTCTGCCAACTATGCTATCACATTTCAACCTGATTCAGTACAACTGGGTAATTCGGTGTGTGTTAGCAGGTCTGACAAAACAAGATCATTGCTATCATGTAAGGAAAGGGTGTGAGAGACAATCTGTGAACTCGAAACGGTGCGCGCGATGTTATTTTGTTCGCCATGTGTGTCCTGCGTTCTAGCGTAAATGCTGTTTACTACTGAATGTGCGTTAAATAGACTGCTTTGCCTAGTTGGTGATATGTTAAAGAGAATCGTGAATTCAAAATTGTAACGCGGAAGAATAAAACTTGCGTGTTTGTGTGCGTGTGCGACATGGCGAGCTCATCCAGTTCATTTGTGGTAGTGGGCGAGTTTTCTGTGGGGTGGGGAACAGTAGTGAAACGTTTCATTTTGTCATAGACAGAATTCGTGAAATTCCGTGTATTTTTTTCTCCTATTCCGAAAACTTAAAGTAGATAGTGATAGACAACCAAGACAACGCGAATAGATCTTGAGTTCAAAAATTAGGTATGTACTTGTTTGTGGTTATTTTTTAGTTTTATTGTTTTGTTTATGTAAGTTAGTGCTTGCAATGAGACAGTTATGATTTTCAAGGAAGATTCAGAATGTGTCTAATTTGCAACATACACTTCTAAAATACTTCAGAGTAAAGTAGAATGACGCAGACTTTAAATATTTGGAATTATGCTTTCAATCTGTAATATCATGATCGCATCCCCACATCTACAATTACTAGCAAGAAGACGCCACTGGCTGTTATAGCTCCTGTCTTGTGTATTACCCCCAATGCCTCACGTCCTTCCTCTCACTATTTTTACCACCCATTCTATTCTCCGTCTCCAATTGTCCCATTCCCGGTTATTACTTGCTCTCTCCTCCCCTTCAGGACTTTGAATACTTAATATGTTTTAATTTTCCATTTCAGTTGTATGCTACAAAAGAAAGATTCTTTGCTCTCTCTTGTCGCTCTATTCGGTATTGTCTAGCGGAGCCATCGATATTTGAGGATCCATCGTGGCCTGCTGACTATCAGATGGGTGGCGGCATGGCTGGGACTGGGGAGAGGTGCCTGTGCAAGACGCGCTTAGGGCGGATGCTGCTGACGCCGCCAATCAGCCTCTGCAATTCACCGCACTTCCGGTCACTCGCAGCACTTCCGGCGAGGCCTCGACCCCCTCCGTTTGCAAATCACACATTCTGCCTTCTACCAGAAGCACGTCGCGTGAAGGGTAAAGGGGTAATTCCTTCAATATTCAAATTATAACGGGTTATAATTAGGGGCAGATTATAATGAAATGTCATATTTTCTTTTCACTTTAGAAAAATGTCGTTTAATATAGAAATTCATTTTATTATGACGTGACATGTTATGACATTAAAGGAGATGACTCATATTACTTTCCCGTACTGTAGGGAAAGTTATGTAATGCTGCGAGAGAAAAAAACGGCGGATTTTTCACAGAAAAACCCTTATTACAGGGCCCTGGTAACTTGAAAAGTGGATAAATCCTGTTGCTAAATTTAGGAAATCATATCATCTAACACGTTATGCATCCAGAATTGACGGTTTTATGGCTTCTTGATATCGAAAAAATCGTTTGACACAATCTTATGTCCGTCCATCCGTACCTCTGTGTGTGAAAAACGGTAAGCCGTTTTTCTCCAAAATTGATATTTCCCGATCGATCTGACTGATGTCATTGCCCCTTCTATTTGAAACCGATATTTTAATTTTAGGAGGTACTTTACATGAAGCCCATGGCACATTTCCAAAATGTTAAAAAAAATGGCTGGCAACAATTTTAACTAATTTTGTTGGATAGTCTGAAGGTTGAGAATGGCGCAGGTCTCATGTTGGTTTAAAACTCATTTCTGGAAAATTGAAAAAATCAAATTTTTTTCGGCGTCTACCTACAAGTACAATTATGAAGATTACAATTTCTTTCTTAATGAAATGTGTTCATCAAATACAGATCTTTAAATAAAGTCATGTTCAATTTTTGAAAAAGTATGAGTAATTTTTACGAAATTTTGTGTCAAACAATTTTTTATTTTCTTTAAACCATTTTTTCTTAAAAGTTGTACTACGTTTTTTATTAAATTGGGACCTTAGATAGCATAAAGGAAGCCTAAGAGAATGGTGCAGTTTCATGTTCGTTGAAATGCCTGATTATGCAAAAATTTAAAAAAATGTTCGGCCTCCTCCTACAACTAGAATTGTGAAGATACGATTGTTTTTCTTAATAAAATATGCTCATCAAAAACAGATTTTCAAATAAGGTCCTGTTGAATTTTTCGAAAATATGAGTATTTATGGAGTAATTGAGCATCAAAATTAATCGCCCGCTTCTCTAAGAGAATTTTAACCTAAGGGAATTTTAAAGGGAACATCAGTTTTATTTTAATTTACTATTAATTTGTAAATGAAATAAAACTTCAATGCAGTTTTCCATTTCAAATAAAAAATTCTGTACTCCATTGAAAATGAACGGTGTGCCATTGACTGATGTTAATGTAACAAAATTTTTAAGTCTATCAATTCAGTCAAACCTCAAATGGAATGCCCACTTAAATGAACTGAACACAAAATTAAGGTCATTATGCAACGCGTTCAGAATTCTTTCAAATTCCGTCAGCCTTCATACAGCTCGTTGTGTATATTTTGCCAATGTTCATTCCCGCCTGAGATAATGGCATAATATTCCGGGGAAACACATCTTACAGCTCCCAGACTTTCAAATTACAAAAAAGAATTGTACGAATAATAAGCAGATCCAACCCATGTGATTCTTGTAAGTCTCTCTTTATTAATCTAGGAATTTTACCATTACCTTGTCTTTTGATTTACGAATCAGTAGTTTTTGTCAAAAATGACTTACTTAAGGGCGGGAATATATTTTCAGCAAACGCCGATGTCTATAAGTATAACACGCGACGTAGTAATCATATTCACCAGGTGGCAGTATCAACAGCTCACTACAAAAAATTTACATACAATTCATGTACATTACTGCACAACACTTTGCCAGATGACATTAAACGATTAAATTCGATAGAAAAGTTTAAGTCAAGTAAAGGTAAGTAAAATCTTTTCTCGTGCATAACTGTTTCTATACAATTCGAGACTATACCGAGCATCAAAAGGAAAGTAACATTAATTTTAAAAATAATAGTTGATGTAATTATTTATCATTTGTACTGTATAATTCTAAAGAACCTGTAACAAGTATTGTACCACAGTTTCTGGGTCGATAGCCCCCATCTCGATCAAGTTTTTCGTCCAGTTTCCCTGATCCTTGAGCTAATGTTGAGATGGTCCCTTGTTTTGCTTCTGGACATAAATGTAACTTCATTTCTTTGTGCACGTCTTCTGAATTTCAGTGGGAAATATAGTCATTCAAATTATCGTTTTCCGTATTATCGCGGCCAATGTATTATTCTTTCATGAAGAACGTGATTAGGGTTAAGGGCACACATTTATAGTTAATTTACCTTTGAAAATATATTTTATTATAAAGGAGCGAATATTTTGTCAACAAAACTTGAAAAAAAAAACGCTCTTTTTCTGTATTCAAAATTCGACTAGAATATGGTTTAGGATAGAGATCACAGAATTATGAAAACGTGCACAAATTCACTTTTTCCCCATAGCTCGTCACACACATTTTGTAACTGTTTTTGACGTAAATAAGTAAATAAATAAACCGCCAACTCCATGAGTCACTGCATCGTACGAGCGCGAGAAGTAGAGCGAAACGACTACTTTAACCAAAAGCTCGCCTGTAGCATTAATAGTGGTCCCTTGTTCATTAAAGTCTACCAGTAACACACCAAACATGGCATAGAACACTGTCACAAGCATTTTGCGGGAAGATTGTCTCAGTGAATTTTTTGTGAATAGTATAATAGTGAAACAACATATTTCCACTATTATTTACTTTCCTAGCCATCCATTGACTAGCCTGTCTTTCTGACCAACGTATTTTGTCCGGAAACTTTGTCATTGACGTCTGCATTGCTAGAAATGTGAACCCATGAAGCTTTAAGGTATCTACTTGCTATATTTCACAGAGTAAGTTGCGAAGTTATCAAACATACGCGTGTCGTCACAATTTACATTTTTCTCAGGAAATATTCAGCTTGGGCCTGACGGTTCGCCACCGAAGAGGAGAAGGGTGCTATGTATGCTGGATAACCAGCTATTTGTCTTTCTTGTCCAGAGCGTTCAAAATGTGCCGTAGTGAGATGTAAGGGTGAATACATGAAATGCACATTATTCATATACTTTAATTAAATAACTAAATAACAATGAAAATATACAGTTCTACACAATTTACGGTTTGCACCCTACCACGGTTGTGCACGTGACGTAATGGAATATTAACAAATTGACAATAGGCCGTGAAGTGACATGTGCTAGTTTTATTTATTACACACCAAAAATCTTCCATTTCGTCTTTTTCCAATTCTTCTTTCTTTTCCATGACTTCTAATTCTTCGATTTTTTCTAGATGTGTCGCTGATTGTTCTTCTAGATTTTCCACTTTTTTTGTGCTTTTCATTCCACTTTTAATTTTTTTCATTAGGTTGATCATCTAATTTTAGTTTTTCAATAAAGATATTGTCATTTCTTTGTCGGTTTCGGATACTATTTATTTCAACGACGCACCTTTACAGTTGTTATAGCTTCCAGGAATGCCTTAAGCCCACTATAAATCAACTGTTGGGAGTTGATGACGCTGTGAAGCGGATGTACGCGCCAAACATTGAGAGATAATGTAATGTTCTGCGCTCGATGTGATTCTTCAAATGCACACCAGTCTGGGATTTGATACATGTTGACAAGTGTCTTATGGAAGACCCTGTGTTGTGTTTGAAGTCTCTCGGTTGTTACGTGACAGCTTTAAGACCAATATATGCTATCATCTCGCTGAAGTCCTGTTCTCTTCCCTTCGAATAGCTAAGTATCCCTTTTGCATTCCTGCGGATGAATCGGTCTGCCTGCCGGAGTGTCCCTTAGCCAGTTCAAGATATATTACATCTGAAAGATCGAGTTATTTTGGAAAAACCTAGTCGATTGGAATATATCTCAAATAGTATACTTCTGTTTTTCTTTGCTTGGCGCGTGGGGCTGTGCCATCACAATGGAATATCTCACGGTATTTCGCGTCGTTCTCGGCTGTGCCGCTAGGAGTCCCATGATCGCGACTGTATAAAGGCAGTGCTGGGGATCATGCGATTTCTAGTAGGTACAAACCGAGAACGACGCGAAATACTGGGAGATATTCCATTTTGATGACACCCCCACACTCCACGGCGCCAAGAAGAAAAACCGAAGTATAGGATAGTACTACAGATATTTAATTTTTCAGGTCATATTTAGGTTTTATATTGCTTGAGTGGGAAGGCCACACTGGCGATTAGACCTCGCATATATTCGCTCGTCTGGAAAGTAAAGATAGGGAATATTTTAGTGGCTCGAAAAGTCCGTTCACCTTGACGGTGTTCCTTGAGAGTCCGCATGCACGCTTTTTTTAATTTCTGTATATATCAATTTATTCGAATACTGGAATTTCTCGCAAAGCTACATTATGGTTTTAATTTCCTCCCACTTTAACGCATAAATTACGTGATTTATTTAAGAGTCCTGCTGTTCCCTAGCGGTTCAGAGGGGAGAAACATAGATTCCGTCAACGTATATCTTTATACCTGAGACTTTCCCGGCACCATAAGGACTTAAACCATCTAAAATATTTATGCAAAGGCTTGATTATCACTCTAAATAACTTTCTCTTCTTACGAAGTATCGTAAGGCGAGAAAGTAAAAACACCCTTTTCTTCCAAAATATGGTGTAAAATCTTTTACTAAGCACTTGTACCGAGCTTGGGCGCATCTGGAAACTATTACCCCTTCGTTTCCTAAGCTAAGTATTTTTTCACGTTTTACCGAGTATATTTTGTACCCATTATCTTTTCCAAAACAAATTCCTACTTTTAAATATTTTTTATTAGTAATAAAAAATTATGATCATGTGAACTGAGATTCAGTTAGTACTATTTGAAGGTAATTGACGGTAATTTTATTTTAAAAATATACATAAATATGTTGAAATTGATGTAAATTCTTCTGTTGATCCTGGTATAATTGGAGGCGTTGATGGTACGAATAAATATATATTTTTACCATATAGGATCAATCAATATTGATTTCAGGAATTAAACTTTAAAAAACATTTTATTAATGGCTCAACGTTTCGCACGTTTTGTACGTATTTATAAATTGTTGGTTTTTATTAAAATATTTATATATAATAAATAATATGCCAAATATTCTAAGGTAACATCAGGGGCATGTTTCAACAATTCAACCAGGAACACCTCCAGGACCGGAAACTTTGTTGTTCTTCATATCCATTAGCTCTTTCTTATTTTGCATGAATTATTTACCCTAAGGAATAATCTATAACATTTAAAAATTAGCCCGTGTTTCTATTAAGAGAATTTCGTAATATTTTTTCTATTTCTTTCTTTCTCTCTCTCTCTCTCTCTCTCTCTCTCTCTACATATAATCTGTGACCGTACTTACCTTTGCTGGCTCACGGTTACACATATCATAAAATTTTTTTTATGTATGGGTACAGGAGTTCTTTAAGGGGGTTACTTTAATCTACAGTATCTGGATTCAAAGGCCTACTATCATATGAACAGAATTTATTAGAACAAAAGAACAATAAGACATCATTACATTACCAACATAGCTTGCATCATTGCTTTGATCATAATTCTATGGTTCATTCTGTACATTCTAACCTTCCCACCATTACATTATCATTCCGCTTATGCAACTTCCAACCCTTTGGAAAAACTACGTGCCATTCATATGCTACTACGCACATCATACTTTCAACGCTACACAGTGGGCATCCTGAACTGGCGTTTCATTTAATTTTCCTTCTATTTGTTCACAATTAGAATTACTTATCTGATCGTTACGATCGTCGATTTCTACGTGACGCGTTGCTGCCCGTTCCGCCTGAGGCCGGGAGGTAACCTGATGCCCGGATGCTCCGTCTGCCCACGTGTCACCGCAGCCCGTTTCCAATCCACCGGCGTCGCTTCCCACGGTTTCTTTCTTCACACGATGACTTTAATCGTATCAGCTCAGCAGCTCACCGCATAATCACACATCAGCACAGCCGCCCACCAACTATCATTAACCCGCATCGCCCACGTGTCCGTGACACTGTTCCCCTTTTTTATTAAATTTCGTAATTATTCTCTCTTAAATAAGTTCACCACAATCCTTACACTCGCTTATTGCACAGTTCATCACAATTTTTCTTTCTTAATACCTGTTGTCCCGATTACACTGGATTCTTGTACATCAAAGCATCGCACTCTAACCACCATGCATACCGTCCTACACCATGCTGCTCAACCGCCAACTGTCGCTTTTGCGCGGTCAGACGATCAGTTCACACTACCCCGTGCGCTCGTTCACGACTCTGTCGATCCGTTCCGCCGCCGGTTCCTCACTCTGCGCGCTACTTTTGAATGTGGTGGAGCGCCTATTCTTTGTGTTTTGACCAATACGGTCAAATAACCCCACGTTATCAAGATTTTTTTTACGCAGTGAAAAATAATCTTCTAATCCATTGCTTCCAGGGTTCTCCTTTAGTTTGATCTTGTCCCTCATGTATGCCTTCAAGTTGTAAAAGTTGTATGTTTCGACTGTTTCTCCCCGCTCATCATTAGTTCCGCCACATTTGGAGCTTTAATGCCTTTATCTCATCATGGTCTCATAAAGGAGGAAAAATTCGAATAAGTTTTTAGTTGGGATTTGACACTCTAGGTACCCTAACCAAACCCTTTTGTCCCACTGAATTCGGATGCGTTTTCTTCATTTTTGCTAGTCGTACTTCGCTCATTTTGACTTAAATTCTCGCGACTGTTACTGTGATGGCTCCTGCGGTCTTTGGAATACCTATTCTCTGTCAAGTGAGTATAAAATGGGGGTGGTCTACGTCCAAAATGTGACTC
>JAHLJT010009355.1:96103425-96165195 GCA_031308135.1 Acheta domesticus
TATTTTCATCTGGCAATGCGTTTGTAAAGTAAAGTACATGTATTGTATGTGATTTCTTGTACTGACTGTTGATACTGACACTTGATGCACGTGATTTCTACGGCGTGTGTTGTAATTATAACATATCAATATATGCATGAAAAAATGTTCCTCCGGTAAGTAGGTTCATTTTTGACAAATATTACAGATTCGTAAATAAATAGAACAAAGGCAATGGTAGGATTCCAGCCTCAATGAAAAGAGGCTTGCAGGAATCACGGGGAAGGCATTTTTTCATTATTCGAATAATTTTCTTTTTGCAATCATGAAGGTCTGAATACTACAGGATGAGCTCCCCAGAATATTATGCCATATCTCAGCGGGAATGCACATTTGCAAAATAAACGCAACGGCTGCATGAAGGCTGACAGAATTTGAAAAGATTCTGAATGCATAAGCATAATGAACTTAATTTAGTGTTTAATTACTGTTATATGTACATTCCATTTGAGGTTTGATTGAATTGAAAGACCTAAAAATTTTGTTGCCTCAACATCAGCTAATTGCATATTGTTCATTTTCAATGGAACATGCGATTTCCGATTTGAGATGCAAAAATGCATTGAAACAGTTTTTCTTTCGTTAACATTAATTTGTTATTATTAAACCAATTTGAAACTTCTGAAATTGTACTATTTACTGCTTCTTTTTTGCAAAGGAACATTCGTGTCATCAGCAAACAGAACCGTTCTTCCATTTTTAATAGACGAGGGCATATCGTTTACATATAACAGAAAGAGGAATAGGACCTAAGATCGAACCTTGCGGACCCCATGCACAATTGGCAAAGAATTGGAAATATAAGTATGTAATGTCCTTATCCTGCCAGTATGGTATTTCTACTCTTTGAGTCCGATGTTTAAGGTAAGAAGTTATCCAATCTAGGGCAATACCACGAATTCCATACGAAGGTAATTTTGAGAGCAAGATCTTATGGTCAATAACGTCAAAAGCTTTCGAGAGATCTAAGAATATTCCAATGGGTATTTCATTTTGGTCGATTGATGAAGCAACATCTTTGAGAAAAGAAAAAATGGCAGTTTCCGTAGATTTTGATTTTCTAAAACCGTGTTGTGAGTCTGAAAACGCTCTGTTTTTCCTGAGAAATGTTTCCATTCGTAAGTAGAAAAGCCTTTCTAAATATTTTTGAGAAAACTGACAAAAGAGAAATTGGCCGGTAATTTTTGAATATCATTTTTGTTCCCTTTTTTAAAAAGTGGCTTAATTTTCGCTGTTTTGAAAATATCTGGAAATATTCCTGTACATAAAGAAGCATTGAAAATGTGAGTTAACGGATGTATAAAGGCAGGTGCACAAGTTTTTAATAAACAATCCGGAAATTCATCTAAACCAAGATGAATATTTATTTTTTAGTTTACTGACTATTCTGAGGATTTCGTTGGGAGAAGTTTCGGGAATAAACATCGTATCTGAAATTTTTTGGGAAGTTAAAATGTTGAATTTTGTGATTTTAGTCCCTTCGTGAGATCAGACGCAATTCTGGAAAAAGTGTTTGTTGAAGAGATTGGCAACTTTTTCCGGATTACTCGTTTCTCTTTCATTATCCTTTAAAATAAACATTCTCTAACAAGGTATCGAGATGATGTGGTTGTATTTTTTACGATATCCCCACATTGCTTTAGTTTTGTTACTAGCGCTCAAAATGTCCTGACTATTTTTCATTATTTTTGCCTGAACTATTACTTTTCTTAAAATTCTTTTATATTCTCGGAAGTATATATGGAAACCGGGTGATACGTTATGATGTTTAGAAATAAAGTAAAGCGTACGTTTGTTTTTACACGATGTTCTAATTCCTTGTGTGATCCAAGTATTACTTTGGCTTGAAATATTAATTCTCTTTTTAAGAGAGAAAGCACGCGTTAAATGAATTGAAAGTTGGAGAAAAAATAAATATATTTTCATTTGTGTCAAACCCAGCGTTATTAAACTTCGTCCATGATTTTCCTAATCCAGTTAGGCCGTAAAATATATTTTATATTAACTTTAGTGAATGCTCTGCACATGCGTGTATTATTTATTGTGTCAGTGTTTATGTTCTTAGTAATTGTAAGAATTTGTGCATCGTGGTCACTGTATCCTAGATTATTCGTTATTATTTCATATGTAGTTGTGGTTTTGTTAATTATAATTTGATCTAATGCTTTTTGTGATTTAAGCGTATTCCGTGTAGGTACATTCACTGTAATGTCTAAATTAAAAGAATGAAGTAATTGAGAAACTGCTCTTTTTCGTGGGATTCGCTCAGAAAATCAATATTGAAATCTCCACATACAACAATGGATTTAAAAGAGAGTTTACTAATTTTGTTCAGAATTATCTCTAGATTTTCCAAGAAAGTGAAATAATCTGAAGCTCGCTTTGTTGGAGGTCTGTAGATGCAAAGTAAGATCATTTTGAGCGTAGTAAGATGTACTACTGTTGTTTCAAAAACTTTTTCAATTGCATATAAATTGAATTCTGACAAGAAGGTAGAATCAATATAATTTCTTATGTAAATACACGAACCTCCGTAGCAGGGCCCTTATTTGATTCCCTCGCCCTACAATACGATCCTGCAAGGTAAAAGCTAGGAATTTGGAGTGTATTTATATCATTTTGAGACAACCAATGTTCTGTAAAGCAAAAAACATCTATTTGTCTTAGATCACAATTGTAATGCTGCCTCGATAAATTCAATTTTATTGGAAAGAGATTGCACATTATGATGCATTATTCGAATCTTTTGCATGTACCTACACGGATGTTTTTCTGCTGCATCTGACTGTAGTTGCTATTTATTTATTTCATTTTTACCTCGGTGCGTGGTCGAAGGAAGTATCGTGTCCCAGCAGTGACAAGAGGTGAGGGAGGAGGGGTGACAGATGTAGAGGAATGAATAGTGGGAGAGGTAATACACGGATTAGGTTCAGGGGATAAGGTAATTGGGTCCAAAGGGGTCCCAGGGGATGGTAGAGAACTAGGAGATGTGGGTGGGGATGGGTCTTGGGCAGGACACTGCCAAGTTTGTGAAATGATGTGTTTTGCAAGCTCACTACCGAGTGCATGTTTTCCGACACGGTTCAGGTGAAGACCATGTCGGGTGAAGTGTTTTTTCTGAGAGAAAGTTTAGCTCAAACAATTTAACATGTGTGTCTCTCAGATGCAGTTTTCAATTGGTTGTTTGCGTGACTAATTTCTTTGCATAGTGTGGGCTTGTTGTACCAGAAGGGCAGAGTCGAGACTACAATGTTCGTGTTTTGGGCGGCACGTTGTAATTTGTCAACATGTTCTTCAGGTGTAAAGTGACCACCCAAATTAATGTCATTCTGCCCTCCTATGATAAATTACAGTATCCCGTAACTTTATCACGGTATATCCAGTAACTTTATCACGGTATAAAAGTGTCATCAGGTCGAAGCCACTAGAGGGTGTCAGTGGCATGAGTGCGACGACGAAATCGCCCCTCCAAGCAGTTCATTACCCCGCCACCACAGACAACGCCATCCCTATTTTAAAACGGCGTGGTTTCTAATAATTTCCTTTCCCGAGTTGCGCAGAGAAGCTCGTGGCATGCTACAGTGCCACGACGCGTGCCAGTGCCACCAGTAGAAGACCTTGACACCACTGGTATAAAAGGTCATTTCCGTTCGTGCTGCGTGGGCCCTTCCCTGTTTATAGAAACGCCTAACTACACCAACATGTAATTGAGGATATCTGGCGCCTACCTGCATAATGCGAAATTAAGAACAACAGTTTCGACTTAACTGGTATCATGGATTACCCTTAACTGGTATCATGGATTTTGGTTACGTAAACGTATTGTCGGGTCACCGCAGACCCAGAAATTAATTTTGTAATTTGGCATATTAATTCTTACTTAATGAAACTAGAAATCGATATAAATCTTAAAACAACTTCCCTCAAGGATTGTAACTGAAAGACTTCTTCAATTAAATTCATTTTGTGTGTCTATAGTACCATATTTCTGAATTCGTATATATTTACATGGGTTAGATGAGATCAATTTGAAAAGGGATTCAATTTTCAAAATACTAGAAATGTTTCATTGGCACGGGTCAAAAATGAAGAGCTAGCACTTGTATAAACATAATAGGGACAGAAAAACACAAGAATGCTACTTAATTCATAAACTTTGCAAGCATGCAAAAGTGGTATACAGCAAATGTTTAATTTTTTGTCTGTTTATAATTAGCCAAATAATTATGCAGTTATGGACGGGATGTAATTTATTCAGACTCTACGCACTTATTACAATACACTTTTACTAACTGTGGGTTTTGCAAAAAAATTTTGTTGCACTGACAGCAGACTGTGTTATATTTATTGACCTATGATGACGGTCAAAGAGAACAGCGATTCCGTTTCTTCGGCTCGTTACCCTCATCATTTTCACTGCATGAATCATGATCTCTGTCTATTGTTGAAGCGTCACTGAGATCACTATCTACCTCTGCAAGCTACTGTTCAATTTGTACAGAAAGTTCTTCATATTCCATTGTTGAGAAAACAGACTTCGATTTTTACACTATAATTAAAAGACTAACGTCAACGGTATCGTCGGGTCTCCACTGACCCGGAACACACACTGCAAGGACAAATCAACTTCCTTCCATGAGTTCTAAAACACCACTGCCCATAAGTATAGAGTGTAGGGATCAGGTGGCAGCACAGGCAAATTGCGGCAAAATTGCAAGGTTTAAACAAAAAAGAAATTCTTCTGGGTCAAATGTGACCCGACGATACCAGTTAAGGGTTAAGAACAACAGTTTCGAAGATATAGTAGTTTATAGCCGGTTGTTGCGAAACATAAAATCCCTGGTGTGACTGATGGCGTTTACATTTTTCATTAATTGTAAGGCTATTTTAGAGATTTGGCGCCACAATTTTACGTTCACTCAGTGCAGGGTCCAATGGAATTGATGGATCATATTTTTAAAGTGATGTTTAGCCGGTTGATGCATAACACGGTCTAAATTTAAATCTGCGGAGCGTGTACCATCACATGACAACATGACGCGTTCCAGTACCCATACCTCTCGACCAAGATTTAAAATCAAATATTTTGAACCTTCAATTTCTTTTATTTTTACAAATCTTATAATACTGACCGTCTTATTACATTTCAGGTTTTAAACATGGCATTATGTTTTTTTAAATCGTATATAACTCAGTGCCAAAACCGCAATATAATGGACATAACTGCATTATCTTTGCTCATAAATAAAGTGCAACCACTATTTACATGAAGCATTCACATAAAACAAAACTAGTGCTACTATAAATGGCACATACTTACTCGTATTAGTTTCTTTATATCTTCAGGCTGTGCTATATTTTCGTTTTTTGCCCAATCTTCTTCTCATCTAACAGATGAGAACAAGCTCAAAACATATTTCTTCACATTTTCACAATTTTTTCTGATCCCGAATAGAATTGGAAATGCCTCTTAAGAATATTGTAGAAGAATATATTGTAGTATAATATTTCGTATTCACGTTTTCATTAGAACTTGCAGACGTTTTTTAGAAAGTGCGCACTCTAAAAGCTCATTTTTATCCACAACTTTCGAGTTCTCGAGAAACTTTACAATAAATTATTTAAAGCATTCTTACTTACAAATACGATAAAGTGTAAGAAATGCCCCATAGTGCAAAAGAATCGAGAGATATTTTTTTTTCTAATTTTCGAAAACAAAGGAGAATATTGAAGTGGCATTTATGTCATGTTATTTAGTCTGTTCAGCATCATCCGACCATCCGAGCAAAAATTTTAAAGAAAACTTTGCTGTCGTTTTTAAGAAAATGGCGTTTGAGCATTCCACAAAATGCGGAAAATACGATATTATAATTAGATAGAATGACTGATTCTTCTTGAAATGTAAATAAATACTCTACACAGAATCTCACTTTCTCTCACCTGATCATGTTGAAAAACGTGTGCCTCGTGTTCAAAACGTGTGCCTCCACCTGCACTAAATGTTAGTGTTATGTCTTCAAAACAATCACAAGCAATTTTTGGGGAGAGCATTACGATAAAATTTGCCTCATCGCCTGTAGTGTCATTTAGTGTCTTTAGTGAGAAATGATTATGGTTCCAGGAATATAATAATTATGTAGTCAGCACATTAAAAGAGAATACACCACGTGGCAGTCTAAGATTGTCAATAACGCACTGATTTTGAATGACGACTCGTCTACTGGGACGAATTCTTCCAAGTTCTTTGAAATCAAGGCGTGCTGTGCGCGTGCTTTACCAGACAATGCTGCTCTCTGTCAGCAACGCTGAGTACTGTAGTTTTAAACGTAAAACATGATTTTGGACGTTTTTCTCTTTGCTTCCAGCAGTGTTTGAAGAAAAATAAGTTAATCTCGAAGACTCGACTGTCAAAAATGTACGAGCTGAGACTATATTTGTGTCGAGGATAGCTTATAATTTCTCATTAGATGTAAAGCGCCAACATTTAGAAAAAAATGCGATTGTAATGTGGTAACAGTGGGTGTGATCTGCCGGTCTAGGGATGAACCAAATTATTGACGAATGAATTTCCCCTCTCCAGTTGCCCTAGAGAGGCGGGAGTTTATTCACGTTTTGGGGTATACAAAATAATTCCAGCCGTTTAAGGCTTGTGGAATTTGATGAGGGTTTTTATTTTAACATACTAACTAGTCCTAACACGTAAAACTATTAACAAGTATCTCTTTGGGCTGAAGTCTGCGATGCGAGTTCATTAAAAATCCAAGGAAGATATATGAGAAGTTAATTCTATATGTGCAGCGAATGAATAGTAATCAAATCCTTTTCTTTTTAAGGAACGTCTTTTAAAGTTTCTACAATTCTGTAAAATCAGTATTTTGTAATAATTCTATGAAATGTTTGAAAATTTACTAAAATATAAGGAACTTCTCACCATTTCAAAACCGATGTAATTACTGTCAGCGGTACAGAAATGAGTTAAAAGTTTTGCTCTCAAAATTTGGGGAAATCTGACGAACTCATTTATTCACTGGACATACAGAATTTATCATTAGTTTTTATAAAACGTTCGTGCTCTTTGTTATTCATTTAAACAAGTGCCTAATTTATTGATTTTTGTTCTTTGGGGGAATATTTTGGAAGCTTCCTTATCCTTAAATTAATTTCTTTCGCCCTTCGTCGTGTATTCGTGGGTGCTGCATAGCTGTTGGTCATTTTGTGTGTTTCGGTCGGTACCTGCTGCTTGGTACTTGTTTTAGACATTCATTGTCCAATTAAGCAAAAACACTGTTGCAGAAGAGTTTTAACATACTTGTAAATTATCGAAACATCGAGCTTTTGGATGCAAATATCGATGATACAGAAGTCGTACATACGGCATTATGGCATTTTAAGTACCATTGACGTTTTACTTTGACGGAAAAGGTACTCATAGAAAGTTTATGTTTACGTACCACTATGAAATTGGATACAAGGAGATATTGACATACGAGGGCTGTTTGATAAGTGTGGTAAAAATGGAAGAATTTTTTTTTAAAGAAAAAACTCTACCTTATTTTTCAACGTGGTTTCCTTTTCGATCTATACCCATTGCCCAGCGTTTCCAATTTTTTTCATCCCATCGGAAAAATAGGAATTCTCAAACTCTGCAAAATACCCATTATAGCAGCAATCACTTTCTCATTTGATGAACATTTTTGTCCACCAAGCCAAATTTTCAAATTGGGGAATAGAAAAAAATCACTCTGGGCTAAATCCACTGAGTATGGTGGATGAAGAACCAGTTTGCATCTAACTGATGCACTTTTCCATTGTGACTGCTGCTGGTGTGGGATGGAGCATTGTCTTGTTGCATTTCATTAAAAGTAAATTATGCGTTACTTTGCAAAAATAAAGCTTGTGTGACTTTGCTTTCCGGTCAAAACGAGTAGAAAACTGATGAGCTGTTTTGAGTTCTTCATTAATACCCTGTAGTAGTGTTGCGTCGACGGTGCGGTGCATAGCTCTCGTCAGCCGTATTGATTGTTTCGGGCGGTACCCGCTGCTTGGGGCAGGGCGGGAGGAGACGATGATGGCAAGGGGAGCCCGTGGGTGCAGCGACGCAGGGGCGTGGGCGTGGGCGGGGCGGAGGCGGGGACGGGGGCGTGCGACGCGGCCGTGCAGAATGGCGTCGGTAATTGAACGACAAGTAGCGTGTAATTGGGGGCCGGTATCGTGTTACCGCCCTATATAATCGAGCGGGTTGGCCAGGCCGATGCACGAGCTTGTGGGGCGTGGGCCGACGAGGGCGTCGCGGGCGATTGCAGGCGGCAGGGCCGTCCGGCCCGTCGGATAGGCATCTAGACTCCCATGGGCAGCGTTTAGATAGCTTGCCATTGCAATTAATTATTTATTTTCTCAACTCACACTCATCGCGAATACCCCTGGACTCCACAATATTTTTTTTAAATTTAGTTTGAAAGAAATTCTTAATACATTTGAGTCTGTCTCAACATGCATCAAAGAGTTGACGAATCAAAAGAACAGGATCGTGAAGTTTTCGCGTCTCATTTTGTAAGGCAAATGTTTGCGCGTATGCAGCCCACGTTAAAATGACAGTGTTATGTTGTTAGGAGGGTAGTGTTGTACAAAGGACTGAAATATTTTATTTATGGAATGCCGAACATTCCTACGATGCTCAAAGGTAATGTAATTAAAATTTAAAGAGTTCTTACTCCCAGGAAAGCAATAGGTATGTAATTAAGATTACTCAAAACACTTGTCTTTATATCATTTAATGATTAAAAACGTATTGAACTTCTAATAAGAAACATTATGGCGTGTATACACTGCTGCTCACATGTTAATATATTTTATATTTTGTCATTCAGAAGGTCGGTTCTTTCTGAACTCTCAATTTCAAATCAGTTGCGTTTTTTCGAAACTTGAAATGACAAAGAAATCACGTGCCAGCCCGCTGCGAGATTCAGTGATCTTCGCTTATCATGGCGACGAGGAGGGAAGTGAAGCGACCAGCCAAATTGCCACACTCCGTCATACGATATAAGCATCAGCAAACCACAGACATTGTAGTCTGGAACCGAACACTCATTATATAGTCTGAAATTAACAAGTGTTCACCACTGAATAAGCGTTTATCGCATATTGCGAATTATGTACGTCTCCCGTGAGGATAAACTTTTCATCTTACTGAAAACCAGAAGAGGTCCGTTCACACACAGCACCAGGCAAAAAGTGGCAGAACTTTCTGATCTAAAGTGACCAGATGACGATCCATTCAGGATAAACTGCGTTTTATTAATGAGGCCTAAATTGTGTTTACGGTAATTATAAACTGTTGCTTTTAGACAGATGAATAAAAAAATCGTCATAGATAAATTAAATTTAGTGAATAAATAAGGTAAAGGTTCGAGACCCGCCTTGGGCATGGTTGTTTTTCTCTTGTATGTCATGTATGTGTTATCACAGAGGACCTCGCGTTCTCCCCGTATCCGAGGAGCCCGGTAGTCTGATGATGTTTAGGTATGGTCGAGTATACGTCCCGTTGGGCCGTAAGAAGGATAACAGATTGTGTGCTGGATTTAAAAGCTCTACGAAAAATAAGTAAATAAGTAAGTAAGGTTTTTCAGGCGGGAAGTCTAGCGAGCACAGCTTGGAGCGACAATTGGAGGTGGGAAAAGCAGGCAGGTGTAGTTCTACTTGCAGACACCGAAGTTGCGAAGGGTCGCTGAGGCTGGTTCGGCTACCAGTCGGCAGAGGCGCTTTAAACACCTTAATGTGTTTTAAGCTTGTTGTGCAACACACCGTGATACAAGTTAAAATTTGATTTGTACTGTTACTAGCTAGTCTGTAAGGTGGGTCAGTCTAATTTATATACAATATATATTTGCATCAATATTAGATATATTTCGTAATAAATGTCCGAACAAATACAAATATTTTATTTCTTCATTTATATTGATTACTAGAGAAGACGTTGTTTTGAATCCAAAATCTAGAATCCTCCAGCGGTAGGTTGCGTTATTCGCGTATTCGTATCTAAATTTTAGACGGAGCCATTGATTAATAAGGTATTGAGTATCCCGGATAGTTTTCCGCGCTATCAATTTGGGATCGTGTCCAATCGTTTAATCAGAAAAATACGTTTCAGTGTGTGAATTAATTTGTAATAAATATAATATTAAAATACTTCGATTTATAAAAAGACGACAATTTATTGCAGTGAAAAGCCATTGCTACCGGAAAATAATTACTGATAAATAAACACTAGAAGGGTTCCCAAGAATAACGAAGCGACTATCGCACTCTGAGTTAATGTGACTTCAGAAAATTGTTTGTATATATTTAGTACATCATTATTTTTATACCTCACAAACGGCCAAATAAAAAGGAACGTATGTAATGCAACGTTATATGGATAAGTTCCGTGTTCATGACAGTACCGCAAGAGTTTTTAGAAGCAACTAATTTTGTATCCGCGGAAAAAAGTAATTTATAAATTCGTAAATCTACACCGCTCGACCGGAATTGAAAGCAAAAGACAGTTTCTCCGTTAGACAAGAAAAAAAATTAGAAATTCTGAACCGGAAAGTTTTAGACATTCTTAAATTGAAAATCGAAAAAGTTTGTCAAACGTTTTCAATTGTAAGCATGACAAGCGTTTTGCAGTACACGGTAGGAGTAATTATTGTCCCACAATGGAAGCAATCTAATGGACATTCTTAGCGTTCCAGAAAACAGTAGCCACTATTTTACGAATCGAGTGGTAATCATTTTCTAACTTTTTAAATGTTTGCCAATAACATTTGTTGAATGGCGCAGTGACATTGACTTGCTTTGCTTTTGCGTTGGGTTTGGATATCCAAGACTCGTCCCTCACAACAATACTCCATCTCTTCGATAAGGGTACCAAAACTTTCGTTCACTTGACATTATTTACTTTTTGTTAATCGGTAAGCAATTTCCCTACATATTTTACACACACTGACAAACTTTTCTAATAATCATGTGTATAGTTTTGCGTCAAACAAGTGTAAATTTCATCCAGAGAACTCAGTAATCGTCAGTCACATCGCAGTTCTTGGTTCACATGTTGACCTTTTTTTGTTAGGGATACAGGGCTTGATACTCTCCTCCTCATTATGCACATTTGTGCGCCCATTTTTGATGTCTCGATACCAAATTTTAACCACAGAATATATACTATGATGATACATATGCAGTATGTATTCTGTGGTTTAACTGATCCTTTATATATACACTAGATAAGGTAAGTGGTAGTCGTGGGCACCAGTAAAGTAATGAGCACAGCAACTGTAAGTGGGGTAATAATAAGATTTTCAAACTGCAAGAGGCCCACTGCACGTAATGTGTCATACGTGTCTTTATGTTTGCAATGCCGGAATATGAATTGAATGTGGCCGCACAATGAGTACATGTACACTTCATTAGTTAGTGGTGTGCTCCACGTGTCGTCTGCGCATCGAAACGTTGATTCGTTAGCAGCGGTGTACCCAGTTATTAAGGATTTGAGTCGATTTGTCTGTTTTTATTTGCAATTCCGCTCTATAAGTAGTGTCGCCAGGTTTATAATCTAAGTTTTCATATGTGTTTTCACCTTCTCAGAGCAGACCTGAACAAGGCAGTGCCCACAACTGTAAATAATTCGGACGTGCAGGACAATGATGGGCATGTGGTACCCATCACTGTAATTTGAGGACCTTATTTTTTGTGCATTGCTGTAATGTTAATATTGAATTTTCGAACCTTGTTTGCCTTGTTAAGAAAAATTTACATTTAGAAATATTTTAAACAGTGACACCGTGCCCATCACTGAAATTTGAACATGCTCAGCACTGTCTCAATAATGTTCTGGGATTGAATGTTATCACTAGGAGATGGATTTTGATGACCTACAACCTTGCCAAAAATGATCAAGAAAATGCTCTTAAAATGTTTTTCCCCACACGTCATATACAGTTTTTACTGTTTTTTGACTAAATAAATAAATAAATAAATAAATGTTTTTAAAATGCCCTAAAATAAAGAAAAACGACATAAAAAGTGATTAAAACCATTTCCGATTATTAAATTACGCTGATTTTGAGGTTTGAAGTCGCTCTGAAGACAAAGAAGTTCTAACAGTGAATAATTAAATCTGTTGTATGTTACTAATGTAATTGAGACTTCTTCTCTTCGTTCAAGTGAACTCAGTTTGCAAACTTTTGGTTTGGACTGTTCTTTACTAGAAAATCTCTCTTCTTTTTGTGGAAGGTCACTAAAGTCACTTTACGTTTCAGACAAATGAGCTCTGTTCTGAATTACAAGTAATTCTAATAGCACTGTACCCGAATGCAATTCTCCAAACAGCAGATGCTGTATTTCAATCAAGAGTGCGGGAAAAAAAGGAGTGCTGACATGGTGTCGAGAACATCCTTCTGAGTCTCTCACTAGAAAAGACTTCGCCCCGGTGTTGGAGACGGTAGTGCTCACAATAAAGCCAGAAATTTTTCAAAATGTTTTTCGAGCTTATGGTCTTGCTTCCTGGAGCCCTGAGAGTATTGTTTTCACTAAATGTCTAGTGCCGATGTACAATGACATCAAGTGTCGATAATGAAAACATTGTAACCACAACACACAACAAGTAATTGACATTGAAAAATTCTGCGATATTGTTGGAGAAGAAAGAGTATCAAAGTTCAATAACATTGATAATGTAGTGGAAAAAGAAGAATACAGCGTGGAATTCTTCGTTTTGTTTAAGTTGTATGAAGAACTTTCAGATGTAGCAAAGGTGGATTTAGAGACGGGCAGTCTGGATATGCATCCCAATACGTAAGCACATTCTGAACAGCCGGATCAAGTGTCAGCAGATGGCGCAACAGTCATCAGCACCTCTTAAAATAGCGCTAAACTGTGAACCGCTACAGCCGAGAACACCGTCTTCAACTGATGTTCTCGGAAGTAGTGGACTGAGACGTTCGAATGTTCCGACATTAATAGATTGATATGGGCAGAAGCACCAAAAGGAAAAAAACGCAGTGTTCAACGAATACTGTATGACACAACGTGTAGACCATGAAAAACCCTCCACAAAAAAATGCAGATGCAAAAGAAAATGAAGAAAGGGAGAACGAAGAAAGAAAGAAAGAGAAAAGTTCCTGACAACATAGAAAGAAGAAAGAAGAAAAAAATGTAAGGTAGTTTTGTCGGTATAACATGAGAACCATTTCCACAATACCACTACAATTAAATCTGTAAGAAAAGTGTTATTTGATAATAGCATTGCAAGAATAGACAAACGGAACGATAAGTAGAAAACACACCATCTAGAGGAAAATAGTAATTAGGGTAACCTTATGAAAACAAACGTCAATTCTGCACAAAGAATGACATTCATTCATTCATTCATTCATTCATTCAAAATTTAAACACACTTACAGGAGGTGAAATAAATAAGGATATTTGTCAGCTGAGCACTTCTATAGGTATTTACAGGATGTAAAGAAGCAGCACCAAGTCTCTTTCCTCCAGATGCCCATGGAAGTATTTTCTTCAGGGCTGCTGCCAGTGTGGAAACCCACTGAATTTTAAGAACTACGGTGTGTTCTGTTAATTGTGTCAAAAGATATTTTCCAAATCATCTTTTCTCAGAAGATTCTGTAGAGGAAAGTGATACTGATCTCGAAACTATTTTTAGGGGGGGGGAATAATTAGCCTTACTAAATTACTGAATCTTAATAAACCAGTAACATGCCAGTTGCGTTCAACAATGCTGATTGACTTCGTTGGCCTTTTTACGATTCATTTTTCTGATGCCCATCACTATATTACAAAGTGCCCACAATAGTCTTGAAAGTGCCCATTACTATATTTTCTGCCTTATTTTAGTTTCATATTTTATAAAATGTTAAATGTAATGTCCAACTATTTAACTTACTAGCCGCATAAATGCATATATATGTAGTAATTCATTTGCCATCCATGAATTTTCCGTTGTTAAATACACAATTACATTGAATAAAACATATTGGTTGCTCTTAAAGTAACCATCACTGTGTGCTCTACCCTACTACTCCCGATGAATCTGAGCAGTTGATGATACGTTTGCGCACAAAATGGAATCCCAGCACTCTCTTCACATCTGGCGGGAGTAGCGATTACCACGGACTTCGTTGGCTGCATTATGTGACAGGGAAACGATTACAGAATCTAATTCAGTGGCTTAGGAAACAATAAATGACGCTATATGCGTGCTACTTCGTACTACTTTAGTTTCGTCCTCCTATATTGAAATTTGTGCAAACTGTCTTTACTTTTCGAATATGCTTCGTGTATGAAGCTAGTGACGCCCGTGCCACTCTGAACTCAGGAGAGGTTGCACGCGAGGAAAAAATAAAATGTCTGAGCTGTACCTGTAACAAGTGCGAGTAGCCTAAAGTTAAACAATAAAATGTAACGTTAGGAAATGTTAAGTTTTGTGACATCACATTAAAAAACTCCTTATATTTGAATGAATATTTGAATTTCTTTCTTTTTTTCTGTTGTCCCTAATTTACAAATTAGGGACAATCTATGAGGTTACACGTTGGCTGCGACAGCAACCAAAGGACTTCTATGCTGCTGGCTTTCAAGGACTTGTAATGAGACGGGATAAGTGCCTGAAGGTGCAGTGATAATGTGGAAAAGTGAAATAAATGTCAGAAAGTTACTTTGATAATTTTTGCCTCAATTCCGTTTTGCGACTTATTTATTGACTTGCACTCGTATATATTGAATAGATCGCAGCTTTTCTTTATCAATAAAAAGAACTATAATCTTGCGTATTTTGAAATCCACGGCTAAAATGGAAACGGGAAGATGGCGTCATGCGCTTCTTCGCGGGAAATACTTTAGCAGTTGCCCAAGCTTAGAGAACATGTGTGATCGTGAAAACGATTGTTTGTGACTATCAGTTAAAAGTATTCAGTGTACTTTCGTAAGATATCGTTTCTTACATAAGTCACTTTGGTATACATTTGCACATTAATCTCTTAGAAATTATTTATTTTGAAATCAAAATTACTAGCTCTCAGAGATTAGCGACCACGCAAGGAATGCAACAATAGAATTTCGTTTCGCGATCGCAGATTTGAATTACGAGTCATTGTTGTGACGATATAGCTGTATCAAAAGGAGTTATAGTTGTCAAATTTACGTAGATATTTGCATGAACATATTTAGTTTTGCACCAAACGCTGTGCCATTTGCAATGAATAAAGTATTTGTTGCATGGTTTTAGAATACTTTTCTCTAATCGTGGCCTTATGAAATGCATTTCTATATGTCCTAGGTATCAGACATCTGTTTCCAATACAAGTTTACAAAACGTTTGTTTTGTATTTTTATGCAGTTGTAAAATTCACATAGTTTTGACAACACTACGGTTGAAACGGAGTTTTCCGCTTCTTAGGTGATTTGGATGTTTTTAAATGACAGACAAGGTGTTAGTAGCGCGGAAAGTGTGCAATATTTCAATACTACGTAGCTGTTTCCAATAACGCGGGTAAGTATATGCTGTTGTAGCAACACTAGTTTTCTTTTTTTAAATGTATTTATTCTTTCGTTAGTCGAAGCTTTCTTTTGACTTATGAAATGGACACAATACATCAGAATGATACTTTTAATTCGACCTTAACCTGTTATAATTGTAGATATATTTTATTGTGATAAATCGTGTTTTGTTCTTTGTTTAATTTTCTAAGAAATGGTATTACTGGTTTTCTTAGCGTGTAATATCAACTTGTTTCAACTTAACTAAACGTTTGGTTACAAACCACCTTAAAAGTACTAACGATATTCGTGGCAATATATTATTTTGGTATAAATGCACATTTTATGTATAAAATACATTTATGTATAAAATATGTACATTTGTTTCTTGAGAGATAAAATAATTTATCATTCGTGTTGGATTACTCTTTTCTTGGACTTTTTTCGGAATAAATCCCACCTAATCTCTCTTCGACGGGCCCTTGTTCCTTATCGAGGGTTTTATCAGAATCAAAACTTTGCATTACAGTTTCATTTTCAGTTTCTTCGTCGTTAAGGATTTTGATAGTAATTTATGTTATCAAATTACTTTTGAGTCTTTGTCGTGGAAAGAACAAAAAAAACACTTATAAGGAACCAGCGAGTTTAGTCGTCCTGTTACTGTTTGTGCCATGCAGTTTCTAAATACATTCATCGTCATGCTGAAAGAAAATGAGCAACAATGTAAGTCAGGAAAGGGAGTAATCAATCGTAAAAAGATTATAACGCCCTAATGCCATGTTAGAAATCGACGTCTGTTGCAAAGCGCACGCGGATCGCAGATCAATCTGAAATTCGTCAGATTAGTGGAATATTAAACAGTAAATATCGATCAGAAGATAAATATGACAATTCATTTTTAATGGAGATCACTTCTTTACTCTCATTTCGTTAGAGAAAGCATCTTTGACGACTTTAAAGTCATCTCATTTTACGAGGAAGGTGTATTTTATTACTGACAGAAATCTAGTAAAGCTGATTTAGATAAAACTACTCTGAGCCTTCAACTATAATCTGAGGTTTATAAATCTGTTGCAGGTGAACAAAACATTTATTATCTTAATTGGAAACTGCAAAGTCTTTGATTCTAGGATTAGGTAAGGAGGAATTAATTGAAGGCCTACACTCATGAATAGGGGACGGATTTATTAAAATACCATTTTTTCTTTTCACTTTAGAACAATGCCTTTTAATATAGATTTTATTTTTATGTTACGAGTAAGGAAATACCCTTCTTATGACTTTTTTGCATTATTCGTTGATTTATACTAATAATGCATTTTTTCCCATTTCCCGTCATTTGTAAAGCATTTTTTGCTGATTTTATCGATTTTAATATCATTTTAATGATCACAAAATATTTACGAGATGTAACAAACGTTCAGCACAGAATTCCTGAATAGCCTATTCGATTTCTTTGCTCGTTTTGTAATGTTAGCCGTTGTATTTAAGGTTCCTGTGACGCCTATCAGTACTATTGTCCCTTCGGGCGCTTTCACGATAAAAAAGACAGATTGACATGTAAAGAACAGTCCAAATCAAATGTTTGCAACCCGAATTCAGTTGAACGAAAGGAAGAAATGTCAATTACATGAGTAACATATCCAACAGCTTGAGTTGTTCATCTGAACTGCTTTTGATGAAAAAATTAGACATTTTTCTTTGCTTTTAGTGCATTTTAAAAATATTTAATGGCATATTATTCATCATTTTTGGCAATGTTTTAGGGTCATCAAATTTCGCCCCTACTCATGAATTTGACACTGCGACATTCATAATTGTCCCAATAGAACTTCGGTAATTTTTTAAATAGGTTTCATTAAATGTTTGCCATCAACAACGAACTCAGCAACTTTACTTTTCACTTCATTTTCCAGTTGTCCATCGACACTTAATAAGACACGCTCCCCACTCCCATCCCTTTCTATCACGTTTGCACGCGTGCGGGATAACAGACGACCGCTGACCTACTCAGCTATAGAGGATGAGTCATTTAGGAAAAGAAACACCGTCTTCTCTTCAATTAAAGAAGCAAGTGTCATTTTAGCGAGAAACCTTTCGTAACTTCACTTTTTCACTATTTCTCTAGAATAACTATAATTGTATGACAGTAGAATAACTATAATGTTCAGAAGGGTTAACTTAACATTATTCGAAGAGCCGGCAATTTTTTTAAGAATTTGCGATGGCAAAATTACATTTTAGGATTACGAGAAACAAAACTTTTTAAATGAGTGAAATTGGGATCCATGTCACGACATGCCAGTACCGCGCTTGGCCCTGCGATTGCGGCCAACGTTAACTTACGGGAAACCTGTAAGTGTTCCTTGTAAGTGTGCGGTAGTCGTACACTTACAAGAAATCCTCAAGGAATAAGCCTCCGACATTTCCTGGTGGTCTTCTGGTACCGAACCCTTGCCCGCACACGGAGTGGTTTTCCTAAAGGAAATCATTCAGGAAAAGGACTCGAAGGTTGTTTTTTTCAGATCAACATAGTAGTTATATGTTTAACCCTTTCAGTCATCCGGACTTGCACAGAGGTCACCAACTTTGGGAAATTAGGTCCGGCGTAGATAGCATCAGTTACAGTATCCTTTATCAGTGTCTAGGTCTCTTTGCTTCTACAGTTTGGTAACGTGTGAAAATCGTTCTGAAATGTTACTTTTAATTATTAAAGAATACATAGTGTGTTAGTTTTGTTAGAGTGATGAAAGTGGTTGGGAAAATTGTTGGAACTTCTTGTTGAGATGACCAATAAGCGGTTGTAATTTCTACACTCTATTCATTTTGTCTGTTTCACAGTTGTTACTGAAGTGAAGGAATCTAAGAATAGTGTCAAATTTGTTCGTAGACATTGCATTTGAGATTAGAAAGTTATGCGTATGTTGTTTTGAAACCCAAAATAGGCATCGATATATTTTTTAGATCTCACAAAAAATTCATGGAACTCAAAAACCAAACAGTATAATTTTCAAAACAAAATGTATTGTGGCTAAAATGTTGATTGTGTTTTTCAAAAATACGTGCATTTATGGATGACAATAAATTAGCGACTGTTGGTAGTGTAATACCACAACGTAGCTTTGTACACAGAACGTGCAGAACCTCCAGACTTCAAAGATGGTTTAATTTTCATATTTCCTTTACGAATAGCGCATCGTATGTTAATTTTGTAATAACATCAAAATATTAAATATAACATCATATATTTAATAACATCAAAATAGACCCATTCTCAAACATTTGGATGAATTCTGTTAAAAATTTGCGAGACGTGACTGATAACATAAAATCTTCAAGAATGGCTACGCCACAACCACACACCTCCTGAAGAGATCGGGAAGACCTGGCCTCAAGGCAAAAAAAATGAGGTTGCTTGGAATTTTTCTGCTTCTCTTATTTTCTTTCACGAATTCAAAGAAACCACCACACACGTTGCAAAACTCCTCGATGCTTGAGGAAATTCCGCTCGTGTTTGTTGCCCCCTTCACCTTTAGAATTTTAGACATTGTCTTACGCGGCTTCAGAGGGCCAATGACCAAGCTTGAATAAAAGCAATAAACAAATTTAGTCCGCTAGCTGGACACCGAAACCGCACAGCACTCGTTCGCAAATTATGCTAATGACTACAAGAGTCAACAACAGTTCTTCGAGTCATTCGAAATGCGCACTAAGTTCATCTTCATTCTAAAGTCTGCGACGAATGTGTAAGATTACACACATACACACAAAACAAAAAAATCTTTCTATGAGAATCTATGCTTTTGATGCCAAAAAGTTAAAGAAATTATTTGCTGTTTTTTCTCATGACATTTCTAAAACTAGGGCTTTCATTTAAACATTTTATTACAAAAAACTTCATTTAACAAAATGAACAACATTTCGGGAACATATTGTTTCTCATCTGCAGGTTCAACAAAAATATAATAACCAATTTACTTCTCGATGAAATATCTCTCAAAACATTTTCACAGTTGTAAAATGTTAAAAATTGTCTACACCTCATAAAATTTAAAAGCTCATCTGCAGTAAAATTTCAAAAAATATTTTAAATATATTAAATAAACTTAATTGTAATTGGTTTCTGGCAATTTTCAATAAATATATCATTAGAAATCAAAGAGTGCCATTAAATGAGACAACATATAGTTCACATTGAATTATCAGACATAAAATAACAAATTTCGTGTTTTTTATCATTTGAATGAGAGATAAGATAGCTCTACCTCTTATTAATACGTTTTACAGAATTTACACTAAATATTATACGGGATTTCAGCTTGCTTTGGTCCCAAGATTTTTCAATATGGCGGCCATTCGGCCCTGCCAACTTTGAAAATGTACATGAAGCTAGACATCGGCGCTACATTCAAACACGCAATTCGAGGAAATTGCCATCAGGAACTTCTCTCATTATAATGTTAATTTTAATCAAATGAATGTTTTGAAACATTGAAATAATTATCATTTGGATCGATTATTTTGATAGTTTTCGACTGAAACTCATAATGTTGAAATATGAGAAGTTTAATGTTTTACTTCATTTTAAAATGCAAATATAATTAGAAAGCTTTAGAGGAATAAATTACATTCTTACAAAGATAGTTAATGATTGATATAATATAGAATTAATGGAAGGAAATTTTAAAAAATTGAAATCAGAGTATATCTTAAATATTATTTGTCTCCATTTCATTATTACAATAATATATTTAATCTCAACATTCAACAGTGAAAACTAAGGAAGAAGAGTTAAAACTATTTATTTTTTTACCAAGTAAATTTATTCACAATAGTTGCAAACAAGTGTTTTACAGTTAAGTTTTTTGTGAAATCTTCATCTACACTGCTCCTGATCAGATGCACAATTTGTTTGCACAATATACCCCATCCTTCTCTCTATACACAACCATAATTTTCTCCGCATTTTTCCAGTACTCCACTGCATTTTTCCAATTTGTCCAAAGTTGACACCTTAAAAATTTAAATAATGTATTCATAACACTATTAAATTTAAGATATTGAATCTCATTTTCCTTGTGTTAAATATGTCAATGAATTTAGATAATTAAGATTCCTGTTTCAAAGCCTGCTTCCAAAGGTTTCTGGCCTTTTCCATTCTGTAGCAAGGTTTTCTAAGGACATTCTTATTGAAGAATCACTTTGACTGAGATCATATATTTTCGGTTGAAACTGCATTAGGGAGTAAGCCTTGAATCAGTCTGCCCTTCAGTTCACTGCAATTTATCAACCATACCCTGTTGTTAATTACTTTTAACATTTGAAAAAAATATTTATATGATAACTGCTTGAATCATTTTAATAGAATATATGAAGGTGAATATGAAAAGATGAAAATTAAAATGCAAGAATAATAATATACAGCATTTACCATGTATCCTGACAATAAATATTTTTAAAATGTTCCCCTTTTGCACAGAATGTTAGCAGTATTGGTCTTATTTTACGTATGATATCTACATTACAGATCTGCTCATGGGCTTTCTGGCCTGGCTTCATAAATCTTTGGTCTCATTGTGTACTACATACACTCCTTTCTTTGGGTCAGCCATGACTATAAAATATCAAAAAATTTTAATAAATATAATAGTTATATAATTACATTAATACTATACAAAAGTATTGCATAGTGTAATGTATAATATAATATAGGTTTACATAGTAAATACTGTCCCACATTTAAAATACTAAATATATTTCCATGAGAGTGTGAAAGTATCAAAGTATGTAATCAGTAATTGTATGTTCAAAGCAATGTAAATATGTATATGATTTATTGAATATGAATTGCTAGAGCAAAGTACCTTGTCATATATTGTTTGAAGCAATTCTCTTTGACAGATATCATTGTTATTATTTTTACTATTGATATTATTATTACTACTAATAAGGCTGACAAAAATAATTCTCCTGGATAATTTACATCATCTTTACCTCTATGAACAATATACTTACTTTGATTTTCCAAACAAAATTCTTTTAAGAATTCTGAACAAAGAAGTTTAAGGTCCTTGGAAAAAGAATGTATCATAATTGCCTCTGATATTCTCCCAAATTTCTTTTCTGAAAGAACTTTCCCTGTAAAGAGTGTTTCCTATTATTTCTTCTTTGCAAACTATACCCAATACAAAGTATAAAAATATACACTCATATGTTGAATGTTACCATCATGAGTTTTTTTATAGATGAATCTTGCAATTGCTTTCTTCACAACCATCTAAGTGATCTGTTTGAGTACTGACTTCACAATACTGAAAGAATATTGTTAAGTCGATATGAACTGCATTTTAGAGATACACATACATTTGTAATGTTAATTTTTTCACTTATGGCTTTATTATTAGACCAAACACCATGAATTAAAATATGTTCAATCACCGTGTGTGCTACAATTCCCAATTTATAGATATAACCAAAGATATACAAAATACCTGCATGTGGTAATGCACAAATAATCTATTCCATAACATAGAGCAATAACATTGTATCTTGCTGCACTATTTAATATTCATTGTTTAACTTTAACACGATTTGCATGCGTCATTTTAACTCACTTACGTGCATTGTTTCCACTGCCTCGTTTAAAAATTCAAAAACAAATAATGCGATGAGAATATCAAATCAAAATTACAAATTCAATTTAAAAATTGTAAATATGCTTCTACGCCAGCTTCAAAGCGTGCAAGAGTGCAGTTTTGAACATGTTGGTAGAAAATAAAACAAATGAAAAGATGCCAAACCCAGCTAAATAAAGTCTCTTTCGGCGTGTATGTGCCAACACATGGGGAGTTTCATTGACGGTTGACTCCTCTGAAATGGACCTGTACTAAACTTAAAGTGAAACGAAAAGTCCCTAAGACAATGCCGTTAGTATAACGGGTGATATTCATGAAGTTGGTATGATCCACTTTCTCTGGGACCATTTGAGCCTGCAAACGGCTATAATATCTTAAAATAAATAGAATGAAT
The DNA here is from genome assembly GCA_031308135.1 of Acheta domesticus. Lineage (NCBI taxonomy): Eukaryota > Metazoa > Arthropoda > Insecta > Orthoptera > Gryllidae > Acheta > Acheta domesticus. Next base: position 96,126,022 of record JAHLJT010009355.1, read on the forward strand.
TGTCATTACTTTGTTTTGTTTTGACAGTTGAAGTCAATATATCGAACCCAGGCAGCGTTTTAGCGTCTGGGAAGAGGAAGCCTGTGAGCTTGAGATTATTATTATTATTAGGGAAACGAAAATAGTGTTTTTCAGGACGAATAAAAAATCACTTCTATCATTTTCTTATTTTTCAGTAAGTCTAATTTTGATGATTTTCTACTTCAGCGCCCAGAATTCGACTCTTCGTTTCCTGAAGTCTGTCAGCTAGTACTGTGGGAGTTTGGTAGTCTGTAGAAAAGATCTTGGTTATTATCTGAGGGTTTAATTTTGCCAGATCCCATTATCAGAGGGTTTAATTTTACATCCTACAAGCATGAGATGTTACATTTCAGCAACTTCTGCTTTCATATAATAAACCGCTGCCTCCATCCAGTTTGAACCATGGTTTTGTCACCCACGTCATTGGAACAGGCACAGTTCGTTGACCTTTATCTTTTCACAAAGAACCTCCAATTATTCTTTCGTCACTGGGATAGGTGATTTGTTGTAGTTAAGCTTTTCCTCCGATAATCACCTGAATCTATAGTTATTGCTGCTCACTATTAGAATAACCCCCTCTTTTATAACAATTATTCAATCACTCGTGCATCGCTGGCGGTTTTAATTACGGGATGCAATCAATTCTCCCATATTGATAAATGTGACATTTCTCCTCCTAATGGATAGCTTTACTAAACAAGCGCTTTGAGCAATATTCGTTCAGTGTAATTCCACGTAAGTTACCAATAAACGTCCGACTTGCAACATAGTAGTTAACGTCACGTTTTGGTTCATCAGAAAATACTTCCAATATTCTGAAAAAAAATTCCCGATTTCCGTTGTGTTAATTGAAAACTCGCTAACGATCCCAATCAGTGGCACAATCCGGAAGCAGTCAACCGCAGAAATGACTGGGGTGGATTTTTAACGCCGCATTAGGTTTTTTAAGAGGCCTTCGGGTGCTCAGGGGTGAGATTGAAGCAGTGGTGCAAAACTTTCAAATTTAACCAATAACCAGTAACCAATTGTTAAAAAAACTAAAAATATTCTTTATTATTCAGGATGGTCACTTTCTGGAAAATATGGATAACCGAGAAAAATCAGGAAATTTCATTGCTCTGGAAAAGTAGGAGAATTTTTGGAAGTCAGGGAAATTTTGAGAGGGTTATAAAACAAGATATTATTACTAAAAGTTATTATTACATCATTATTTATTTGTCAATTTATATTTGGTGAGAAAATATTATTTTTTCTTGGTCACGGCAAAATCAACAGCTTGTCAATTAGTATCAGAGACATTTTAATTTTTTGGGATAGTGTGAAATTACAAAACGTATCAGAAAATAAAAACGCACAGAAACAGGAAAATGTATTCAAGCAAATGAGTGCCCCCCTTTTAATATAATTAGAAATGAGCTGAGTTTCTTATAATTTTGTCTCAGTTCGTTTTGAAATGACTACTACAAATATATAACTAGTTGAATGTGGCGTCGCCAACGCTGTATTCTGTTTCAAAAGAATTTTCATTTGTTGAAAATTTATGTCATGCATAGCGTTGATCAAATAACTTCTTGTTTGATCAACGCCTCTAGCATTGGACATACCAATGAAACCTAGTAGCTAACGATCTTTTAATCTTGTTCAAAAATCCCCAACTCCCGATGGCCTTTTATGTTACCTCCATAGGGGATATGAGCTGATAATATTGCAATTTCAAAATTATAAACGCTGTAAAAAATACTTGCAAGAATGAATAATGCTGAATATTTAGAATTTATTACAGCTACATTTTTACGTTTTCTGCTAAAATGCACAAAAAATCATCTGTAACCTGGTCTTCAGCGTTATTTTCTAATAACATCATTTTCAATCAGTTCCGAAAATTCTGTCGAAAAATCTACATTTTATTCTTCCCTGGATTTGTTTAACACTTCCATATTTTGCTCCCAATTTTTGAAAAGTCCACAAAGTTAATCCAATTGTGTTCACTTCTCCTTCTGCAATTGCTCCATTTATGGTTTTGTAGGCGAATCTATATAAACATTAAATGGCGACTGTTTTGTATGTGTACGTAAATAAGTTGTTAGTTACCTTGTAATAAGAATACGTTGTTACTCACATTCATGTGAAAATCGGAATTTGCACGTTTAAGATTATAAATGTAAGATGTCGAGCGTAAGAACGTAAATGTTGTTCTGTAGCATTACTCACAGTTTGGTTTTCTCCGTATTTACTTGTAGTTCAAGTTCAATAAGCTTCAAGGCGATACTGTACGCAGGTTTTTGCAAATTTGTTTTTAAAAATACGTTGATAAGAAAGCAAATTAAATAAAATAAGCCTCGCGGCGATTCACCTCTCGCCTTCAGCGCCACTTATATAGATTGTTTTGGGTGACGTTGATTTAATTCCCGGCATACTCACTAAGATGGTAGCGCTAAAACAAGCAAAAACACGTTTTTGGACATTTATTTGAATCTTCTAACCGGATCCGAAAAGAAATTATCAGTTCCCCAGCAGGAGACCGCAACGCGACCAATTACTCCTCATATGTCTCGATTGGAGCGAGGGAAACGGTCTAACCGTGAGTGGCGGCACCGCACTCAGGCACACTCGGAATCATTCAAATTCTGTTCAGGGATTCTCAGTATGTTAAATACTGAAGTATAAATAAGGTAAGGACGTTAGGCACAAAATAAAACTAGACACAATAATTGTTTCTGAAATTAATTTTCTTTCGTTACGTAAAATTAAACGTATTTCTAATTATCCTTTTAAATTGAATTTTTGTTGTATATAAAAGATTTCTGTTATTATTGTTACTTTTGAAAATTATCAGTCATACATACATAATTACTATCACAATGACTTAAAATGAAATATAATTAGCAAAATGTTTGATAAGAGGTACAAAAGTTGACAGGATCTCTTCCCCCAAAGAACATAAATTGCCTTTGATCACTTCAAAAAAAGCTCATTAAAAAAGCAACCCTTTTTACGACATTTAAATGAGTGCCTGCGATTTTGAAAAATGTTCCATCCTTGAAAGGATCACTGTCACATCAGGTGAATTTTTGCGTCTTTCATGTTTGTGATGTCATTTCCGAAATGTTAACTATTTGCGTCGTAGCAAGGATGTATCGTAATCAGGAGTTGCTGCGGGAACTCGGTGCTGTAAGAATCAAACTCGTGGTGACCGAAACTCATGGTTTTACGCTCGGACAAGGGCAACATTGCTACGAGCTTTTCGAGTAACTTATAGGAGATCTTCACAATAGGTCCACAAATTGATAACAACAATAACCACAACATTAATAATGATAACAAAAAGAAAAATAATCTATGTCTATACGATGGCCGAGATAGATGTAGTGCCGTGGTGGACTCGGGCAAGGTCGTGTTGTGTGTATTTATAGTCATAAAAGCGAAAGGGAAAATATGATAATAGTGCTTTAATGGTACACAAAGTGAGTTGAAATAATGTAAATTGCAAGAAGGAAATACCTGTGGGAATCATACAATTCTACAAAACGAACGATAAGAAAAAAGTGCGTGAAATGATTCCAAACATTTCGATATTATAACATTATTTCCAAAGACTAGTGGTGCTACAGAATGGCACAGACTTTCCCGTATGAGATTTCTATTTCCTTGGGTCTGGGCTAGCTATTCGTAATTGCGACATACTCGTGCCAGCTGCCATCCATAGCCGCCCAAATTACTTTTTTCGACATTCTTTTAAAGTTTTGGTTTCCTAATAGTAGAACGGAATTTTAGAATATTAAAGAACACAAAAATCTCGTCATATATGGCAATTTTCATTTAAACATTTGTACCTGCTTTAAAGAAAATCGCGTTTAAGCGCTACTATACATGGGGAATTTGAAGCTCATTTTAACAGAACATTTTTGAGTTTTCAAAAAAATTCATTTGAAGTCATTTGAAGCAAGTACATTAACTCACAAATACAATAGTGTTTACAAATAGCTACTAATGTGCATACTAAAGATTTAAGATATATTTCAAAATAATTAAATTTGTGTAAATTTTGAAAAAAAATGAACTTAACGTCATATTAAAGAGTGCAATTAGCACTATCCGTTCCAAAACTTTGAAGAAAGAATTTGGAGCCATTTATGAGAAAATGGAGTTTGAGCGTTTCTGAAAATGCGGAATTTTGAGCTAGTTTTCACAGAAAACTGTTGAGGTTTAGATAAACTTTACTCGACATTATTTAAAACACTTGAACTAGTAAATATAATAATGTAAACATTTCGCCACTAATGTAAATATTACCGACGTGAGAAACAAGTTAAAAAAATTACATTTTTGCAGTTTTTCAAAAAAAAACAAAAGAATAGACGGATATGGAGTTTAATGTCATCTCATAGGGTACATTTAGCACTATCCCTATCAAAAGTTTCAAGAAAATATTTGGAGCCGTTTTGAGAAAATCTTGCGTTTGTATTTTTTTAAAATTGCACAAATTGTTCCAAAACTACTCAAATTTTCAAAAAAAGTACAGCATCTTAATAAAAGAACTCGCTCTGTAGAAAAAAATGTTATTCAAAGGAAAAATCTCTATATGCAATTTTATAGTTGGAGGAAGACACCAAGTAAAACTCATACTTTTTTGCAATTTTCGAAAATTCAGAGTTAACCGTGAAAATTGCATCTAATCTGCATTTTACTCCGTTCTTACAAGAAATTTAAAGAAAAAATTTGGAGCCGTTTTTTAGAAAATTTTGAAAATGTCCGGGGAGCTTCATGTACCCCTAAATTTTATAGAATCTTTTTCAAAATCTCAAAGTTTTGACTCGAACCAGATCGACCGGGGCATATCCACTTCGGAAGAAATCGTACTTATGGTTTAGGCAGTAGCATTGTTCACAGACGGACGGACAGACATACGTTTTCCTTTCAATTTTTTTTTTCAGTAACAAGGACCCACAAAAGAGGGGTTCTGGCTACACCAAGTGTTACGGGATTTTTTTGTCTTAATTTAGCAACTAGATTTATCCACTTTTTCGTTATCACGGCCCGGCAACGAATTTTTTTCTGGCGCCAAAATTCGCCATTTTTTCGCGCAGCGTGACATAACTTTCCCTATACTACGTATATCAGTCCGTATATACGTACGTATACGTGAAAGTAAAAATGTGTAATCCGTTGTAGATGTAAATTGTTTTAAATATATTACAAGTTTAGTTGTTTCCCGTATTATTAATTTTCAATATGGTTATTTTGGAAACAGGGATGATCTAGCGTTTAAGCACGCAAAATTAGTGGTGCCAGGGAATGGCACAGACTTTTCCGTATTAGTTTTCTATTTTCTTCGGTCTCAGCTGGCTATTCGGAATTGCCACATACTCGTGCCAGCTGCCATTTATCGCCTCCCAATGTACATATTTTTGACATTTTCTTAATTTTTCGGTTTCGTAATAGTAGAAAGAATATATTTATTTTAAACTATTAAAGAACAGTAAAACCTTGTCCTAAATGGCAATTTCCTTTGAAAAATTTGGACCCGATTTAAAACAACGTTTAAGAGCTTCGAAAAATGCGAAATTTGAAGCTTTTTTCACAGAAAACTTTTGAGTTTTAAAAAAACTTCATTTAAAGTAATTTGAAGCACATACGCTCACGAATACAATAGCGTTTAAAAAACTGCTGAAAATTTGCATATTAAAAGTGGGTGATATCCTTCAAAAAAATTACGTTTATGTAATTTTTGCAAAAAACGAAAAAAATACCCCAATTTTAACTTTACATCATATTAAAGAGTGCAATTAGCACTATCCCTTCGAAAACTTTGAAAACAAATTTTTGAGAAAAATGGAACGTTTCTGAAAATGCGGAATTTCGAACAATTTTGCATATAAAACGTTTGAGTTCTCGAGAAAAATTACTTGACATTTTTTACATGTGCTCGTAAAAATACTGATTTGAATAAATCGCGACTAATCTAAATATTACCGACGTGGGGGATAGTTGTGTAACGAATACAATAGCGTTTATAAATTGCTGGTAATTTGCATATTCAAGGTGGGTGATATCTTTCAAAAAAATTACATTAACGTAATTTTGGCAAAAACAAAAAGAATACCCCAATTTTAACTTTACGTCATATTAAAGAGTGCAATTAGCACTATCCGTTCGAAAAGTTTAAAGAACAAAGTTTTTAGAAAATGGAACGTTTCTTAAAACGGAGTTGGAACGTTTCTGAAAATGCGGAATTTTGAACAATTTTGCACAGAAAACGTTTGAGTTCTCGAGAAAAATTACTTGACATTTTTTACATGTTCTCGTAAAAATACTGATTTGAACAAATCGCCACTAATCTAAATCTTACCGACGTGAGGGATAGTTGTGAAACACTCGAAAGTTCAGAATTTTAGGCATTCTAATGTTGCTGATCTCAAGTTAAGCTCGTTGACAATTAGTTCATAGAATATTGCACACGTAAGAACGTCCCAATTAGTTTTTAACCCATATATGCCCAGAACGTTTTTTGTTGCCAATATATTTCATATTTACAGAACATCATAATATAATAGTTATAAACGTGTAGGATAACAATATACAAGTCACCAGCATTTCTATTGGTCAGAATTTTAGTGTTGCGAAAACGCAACACTGGGCAGATACGACCACTTTTACACTTTTTATATGATAAAATGACTGCTGCTGCAAATAAACAGTTGCACATAGAAGAATCTTATTGTGTCGTGAGAAATAAGCAATAAACATTATTAAATAGTATAAAAACTTACGTCATCATTAACAAGCAGTGCCTTTGACCGGAAGGTCCTAGGTTCGAGTCCCGACGGAAGCAATATTTTCGACACTAGCTAGATCGAATTCAATCGATGTCTGGAGGAGAATTCTAGCGGCCGGCCGCTCTGATCGGCAATTTTCCGTGGTTTCTCCGATTAACACCAGGCGAATGCCGGAGCAGTATCCTAACAATCAGGTCATGGAACGCACGCTATCTTTCCTTCCCCTGCCTTGTCCTATTCTCATCCCTTACTTACATAGACTTACACTAACATGCACTATACTACCACATATGCCGGGACACAGTTCGGGATTTTAGAGCTTTTCTCGACTGGGGCGGTGCCCCCCTGGTTGGGGAAACCCATCCAACATACGATAGGCCGGCGCGGGATTTCGCCATCCAGTGGGGGAAGATCACCATATTCCAAAGAAAAAGCATGCCCTACACTTACGGGACTAATTCCCTTAACCGTTTACGAGCTCTGAATCACTAACAGTAAATCTAATCTCAAAATATGACTACGAATTTTATAACCAAAGCGAAATGGGGGGGTTGCCCTTGCTATATTTCAGACCATATTGCCCGTAGTAGGGTGTCATCGCTTCGTCGCAACAAGGCTATTTCTTCCAAGTTTTGTTAGTATGCTAAGAAAATGAATCACAAAGTGATTTTTTTTTATTTTGGAATAGCATATATTACACTATGCCTTACTATAAATTCTAATTGATCATCTGAAAAAATAGATTGAAGAGCTCCAGTGGAGTTTGAGAGTACTCAAGTTGACTCATTTCCATTTACTTTATTCATTTCGTTTTATTTGAAAGATCATCTTTCTTCCATTTTCTACAACCATAATCATTGATTTGTTTTTTTCTTCCTTTATTTTCATTTTGTGACAAGCTGATGTGCCGATGACTTGAAGAGAATCTGATATTTCTATATATTTACTATTCTTTATCATCAGTTCCCTTCTGCAATTAGCTGTTTACCTGTCAAATTGTTGCATGTCCCAACAAGATATTCATCAGTATTCTTATTGTTCTTCTATCCTAACGGCAGGAGGAGCAAAAAATAGAACAAAGTTATCAGAATTTTCATACGCCTTCAAATTTTCCTCCAGAATAGCTCAAAATTTCAGTAGTAAGTTTAGTAAAAATAGTGCTGCTGCCGGTGAGAGGTGTCGTATATGCCCAGTGTTGCATTTTCGCAACATTCATAAAGCAAGACCAATAACTTTCGTATAATTGTAGATGTGAGCAACTAATAATATTCACGTGTTCAAATAGACAATAATACACATAAATCTTTCAGCCAACAAAAAATTTGTCATTACATTCAGAAAATATTAGCTTTTTCCACTTGGATAGCGTCTTTTTCCTCCATCTTTAAAGTCACGAATAATGCAATTAACCCTGAATCAACAATTACACGAATAACGAAAAAACACACTTTACCAATTTGTTCTACAAACTTTTAACTTGACGCACCTAACACAGTAATGTTACCCCACACAAAAATTGTTGAAAATTAAAAGTATAAGAACGTCGCAATTAGTTTATAAGAGGTTGCACTTATAAGAATGTCGCAATTTGTTCAATATTCACAGCACCTCACGGAGAAGTGCGTCCGCTCTTCACAAAGGGTATCCGGCATCCGCACTTGTTTTGAAGCTAGTGAGGTGGTCGCTTTTGTGTGAAAACGTTGCGACCGGGCCGGCGAAAACTGTCGTAGTATTTGTGTCCGTGGGTGTGTTAGTGTGAGTGGTGAAGCGTCCCATGGGAATAGTTGAACTCGGCTTTCATGTACATACTGCGCCTGTGCGCATCGGGCGCCTGACAGACGGCGGGGGGTGTCGACGGCCTCCATCTGTGGGAGAGAAGAAATATACCGCTGTTTAAAACTGACCAATAATGTTCGTAAACTCACAAGAAATAGCTGCTGAAACCATCACTCTCGACTTCTTTGACGCTGGCCATATTGTTATGGTGCCGACATCTTTCATCGCAAAGATGAGCAGTCACTAAAATGTCAGGGTAAAACCTACGATTTCCAGGATTTCTGTGATTCTGTAAAATCATCCAGATTTTTCGTCGAAATAAAACAAATGGACTATTCAGACTGATCGTATGTCACAGTCTAAACTGCAAAGTGACCCCAACCGTGTCTACTTGGCCGACACAAGTCAAAGTGTGTCGTGGAAACTCGTTTGCCTTTGCCACTCAGAATGTTCAATGACAGATTTAGTTGTTGATGAACACAGCCTTTAAACGTCTTAATATAAAAGACAATGTTATTGGCATTGGAGTGTTCCCAATTCTACGATCATTACCAAAGCCTTCTGTTTTTTTTTTCGAATACCAGAGAGATAAATTACTTTATGGTTTACTAGTTCATTACTGTGTGTTTACGGAAACAAAGTTCGTAATGATATATTTAATACCATTACAGGACTTTGTGATTATTTATGCCCTAGGGCCTTTTGAATACTTGATGACCTGCTCTAATACCAACACAACACATACAACATTTTTAAGAATTGTATTTTGAAGTTGAAGAAAGAATGAAGTTGAGTTGCAAGCAAATACAATAAATAAATGGCATAATGCTCAAATAAGTAAAACAACTCGCTAAAAACCTTATTTTGCTTTATTTATATATAAAATTGCAAGTTTGGAATGCTCCTGTGAGTTTATAATTGCCATTAGTCATTCATTTCACTGTTACGTATCAACCTTTTTAGAGAGATAATTATATTTTTCTTGAGTAGTAGTAATAAGATATATAAGACACATTGACTATCATCCTCGAAATGTTATTTTTTGGTGTTACGACATATTTTAAATAAGTTTTGGTAATAGAGGCCAATAACCCAAAAGCTCCGTTTCATCACCGCAATTTCACACTGGTAACTCTCAAATACACCATAAACAGTTTCAAATATTTCGCGAAATTTTAATAGAAACCACAGTCCGTATTTTTGTTAGCTTTTGCAAGAATTTTCGCAGGAACTTCACAATATTATTTCATTTTGTACGAACAAATCAGTCCAATAACGATTATGCAATAGTAATTAGATATACACTCTGGAGGAATGCAAGTTACCCTCCGCACACTCCGAGAAAGATACTGGGTAATTGCACCCCGCTCATTGGTAAGAAATGTTGTTCGACAAATGTTGTGCCAGATATCGTGCGACATTGAGTGAGCAACTCGTTGGCCAATTGCCTTCGGTACGACTCCAGGTAGCTCGTCCTTTCGCATTTGTTGGAGTCGATTACGCTGGACCGCTTCGGGCGCGTCTTGGCTCCGGAAGGGGACGAACTGGTCAAAAGTGTTATGTTGCTTTATTTGTGTGTATGCGTGTTCGAGCAGTACATATCGAACTTGTGTCTGATTGTACTACGGCAGCGTTCGATTGATTTGTAGCGCGTCGCGGTCTTCCGTAGAAGGTTAAGTCCGATCATGAGACCACCTTCCAGGGTGCCGACAGGGAGCTGGCTCAGAACTTCCGTACGCTAATCGCGGATACGACCTTAACCCAACGCTTTGCAAATGATAGGATTGTGTAGGAATTTATTCCACGCAAGGTCCCGCATCACGGGAACTTTGGGAGGCAGGGGTGAAATCAGTTAAACACCACCTGCGCAGAGTTTAGGGGCTTTATACGCCAACCTTTGAAGAGCTTCAGACTCTTTTGTGTAGCATTGAGGCTGTCCTTACCTCACGGCCTTTAACCACGTTGCATGACAATCCAGACGGACTGAACGTTCTGTCGCCAGGACATTTCCCTGGTTGGTTCCTTATTAACTGTACCACCTATACCATCATTGTTGGATTGTAACATTAACCGTACCTTTCACCGTGGCAAGCTATGAAAGCTACAGGTATGTTCCAGAGGTTTTGGTGATTATGGTCTTCGAACTACCTTTACTAGCTCCAACAGAGAACAAAATATCGTCTTGCCCGTGATAATTTAAAGACCAATGATGTTGTTTTGCGTGAACTAAATTTGCCCCCAGCAAAGTGGGCCTTGGGTAGATTAATAGCGACTAAACCCGGCCGAGACGGACTTGTGCGCGTTGTTTGGTATCCATCCTTTAACTGCCAATCACACAACTTTCCAAGTTGCCGGTTGAGAGGGATGATTGAAACTCAAAAAATGAAGAGCAGTAGTGTGCTCATGTTTTAGTGCATTGTATATGGCGGATGGTAACCACATTATCGCCATGAAAGTTTAGGTCGCTCGTTGTACGGGCGAGGTGGGTGGTTGATAACGCAAAATGTCCTTGGGGTACAATAACAGGATGTTTTTTGTCTTCAGGTAAGAGAGAATTATCTAACCTACCCCCAAACGCAGGATACCATCGCCGTCAAAGAAGTGAACTCTTTGAGGACAAATTTTCGTTTGTAGATAATGCAATGATATCTTTATGAAAGTGTGAGTTCGGCACATACCTAAGCAAATAGGACTCTGCTGGTTCCAATTCTCTAGGGGAAACTACGAGGTCCGCAGATAGAACAGTCTTGCGGCGACAATCCTTCATAAACTGATAAATGCAAGCAGTAACACGGAGCAGCCTGCCTAATTTTGAGAATCTACCAATTATATCCTCATTTGGAAACTTCATGGTGCCCACGAGAATGAATGGGCCTCGTAGCTCAAGATCTGCTGAGGCAGGACGACTTAACCCGAGGTCGCGGCCAGTGTTCTTCAGAATGCAAAAGCCAATCTGGCCCATTCCACCACATATTATTCTTCAACGAAGCGAGGGACTTACCATGCGAAGCACAGTCCGCAGGATTGCTGACTCCAGGAACATACTTCCAACAAGCTTGCTCAAGGGCTGTCAGGATAAGAGATACGCGATTAGTGACAAAACATTTCAAAGAACTTGGAGGTAAATAGCTCCAATGAAGTACTGTCTGTGAATCTGACCAACAAAAGACCGCTACCGTACCCAAATCAAGAATTTTTACTACAAACTTAATCAAGTTGCAAAGCAGCAATGCTGCGCACAACTCGAGCCTTGGAATACTCTGAGTCTTTGCCTTAGTTTTGGAACATAACAGTGAAACTAAAATAGAGTCATCCTTAAAGATTACTCTAAGATAAACCACAGCCCCGTAGGCTAGGTTAGAAGCATCCCCAAATCCATGAACCTCAACACGTTCTACATTATCTCCTGTCCCCAACCAACGTTGAAGTTTAACTTACTAACCAAAGGGAATTCTTAAAGGCTGAACGCTTAGATTCTATGTTGACGGGGAGAGTTACATTCCACCCCAGTTTTCGAAGCCACAACAACTGAATGATTATCTTGCCATTAATAAGGTAGGGCGACAGCCAACCTAAAGGATCTTACACACTAGCCAAAAATGAGAAGAATGTCAAAACCTTGAAAACACGAGGAGTACATGAAAAAGCGAAAGTATAATCCTTAGGAAGCCAGGACACTCCTAAAACCTTCAGCCCTTCTTCGCTCAAAAGATTACTTTCTACTGCCAAGCCATAGTCTTCAAAAGGAATGTCGACCAGTAGCAAAGGACAATTACTGGCCCACTTGCGAAGTGTGAACCCACCCGCCATGAGCAATCCCTGCAACTGCTCCCGAATAAGCCTCAAATTTTCGACATCATCAATTAGCCAAAGAGAACATCATCTATTTTACTGTTCACAATTTAGGGAGTGCAGCTTCTCTTACTACAAACTCACTGTGAACATTCACGCTGATTCCTGTGCGAAATGACACAGCTCGCACACACAGGGAAGGCAGTTTTAAAGTAATTAAAAAAACACACAAAACACACCAATTGTGTACGCATATATTTTTGTTGAAACACTGCACAACACGAGCAAGGCGCCACTCAGAGCACGAAAGGCTCGCCTTACCCTAGTGCTCTCTAATACACGTAAACGTCAGGGCTAAAATGCTTGGCATACCTGCCACCTCAACTAGCAACTAGTAACTCGACCACGGCCTGCAACAGTGCGCCCCCCCTCCGCCCCTCCCCTCGTTGACGTCACTTTCTGAACATAAGAAAAGAGAGGCGAGGAAGGTGCACTGAGAAAGCAATAATCTTAAACACACTCTGTTTTATGTGACGTCATATTGACAAATGACTATTACAATGCATCTTCTCACTTTAGACGCAAGAAATATTATAAAATTTTTCAAATTCTCGGTTTATTCAGCAACGAACTAGTAAACCATAAAATTTTGTATGGACCATGGGCGTTACTAGATGTTTTTGCCTCTCGGGCCAGAGGCCCTCTAATTTGGAAGTCGCCCTCGGGGCAAAAACATCTACTTAATGGCCTTGATACATAAATAACTATAAATATTTTGGTCAAGTTATTCCAGAAAACTGGAAACCTTGTTGACTGAACTCACCAGTGTATGTGTAGAAGCACGTGTTGATTTGTAACTCAGTCAGGTTTGTAAACCATAATGTTTTCACCCAAAAGTTTTTGTAAAATAAAATAATCATTTCGTACTTAATTTGAGTTTTTAATAAACTTAGTTTGGACCACTTTAGTATGCAACATTACTATATTTACTGTCAAGTAATAAATATTATATCATTCCTTAGCAACGTGCCGAATCTATTCCTATCCTAAGATTACTGCACTTTTGCACTTTTAATAAGCATTCAACTCCGACACCGATCACCTCCGACACCGTTGTCAAAGAGAGACGGTGAGAGAGAGAGAGGGAGAGAGGAGGCAGAAAGGGTGAGGGAAGCAGGGAAGAAGAACGTCTGTCTTGTTCAGCTAGTTTTCAGATAAATAGCATAAACTGGGCAACGCAGCTGCGAGGGGCTGTAAGAATTTAATCCGACTTATCTGGTTATCAAAAAACGATTGCTAATCAACTTTTTCTATTACAAACTAAAGCTGCGAGAGGATTGGTTTGTCGATGTAGATTTTCAGACATGTAACATGACGGCCCACAAGGACTGCCAAGTTTAAATGTCACACTATTGTTTCGTTAGATTTCCCGGATCTCAGGAAAAAAATCGGAAAAATAAACGCTAATATTTTATTGTTGTTCCGTCTTTTCACCTACTGTGCACGTCGACCAAATTTCCGTACTCAGTGCGTCACCACTTACAGCTGGCGCCATGCGATAGAAGGGCTCCAAGGGAAATGCCTCCCGTTATTAAATATTTGATATTCTCTGCTGTATTTCATGACCCTTTTCTGTAGACAATTCCATTGCGGGTTCACGGGTTTTGGTCCAAAAATAACGTATTCTAGTTTGCCGACGTTTCGGAGTTTATTATAGCTCCATCTTCAGGGCTGGACAAGTTTTCACAACACGGTCATTAAAATATTTCACAGTGATAATTACAATTATAAATAAAAAAAATTAATAAAAACATTGAACATTGAATATATAATAACAAAGAAAATTACAAATTAAATGCAAAGAAAATTACAAATAATTACAAAGAAATAGGACACATACCTTACTATGCGTGGGAAGTTACATAGAGAATATGAAAGTTCACATCATGAGAAACAAGCCACACAGGACAGCATGCCTGCATGTTCCTGAATGAACAATTATCCGGTACCGGATATTGTTCTTGATAGCCATTGGTTAGCTCCCAGGGTACACACTAGTTCATTCAGGAACATGCAGGCATGCTGTCCTGTGTGGCTTGTTTCTCATGATGTGAACTTTCATATTCTCTATGTAACTTCCCACGCATAGTAAGGTATGTGTCCTATTTCTTTGTAATTATTTGTAATTTTCTTTGCATTTAATTTGTAATTTTCTTTGTTATTATATATTCAATGTTCAATGTTTTTATTAATTTTTTTTATTTATAATTGTAATTATCACTGTGAAATATTTTAATAACCGTGTTGTGAAAACTTGTCCAGCCCTGAAGATGGAGCTATAATAAACTCCGAAACGTTGGCAAACTAGAATACGTTATTTTTTGGACCAAAACCCGTGAACCCGCAATGGAATTGTCTATTTGATATTCGTGTGTTGTGTAATGCAACAGCAACTTTCTTGGTAGATATTGTCATATACATTCAATTCTGTCACGAAATATATATTGCCTAGTCTTCCATTGCCCACGCTTGGGGCTTAAAGCCACTCTAATATTATTTTCATTGTTGTTTCCCTGCGTTGCTCATGCGTAATGTAAATAATATAATAATTATTTCTTATGCCAAATATTATTGTGCCGACCAATATTAAACTTTCTTTGATGTTATGAATATTATTATTCCTGGGCTCCGACATACGTCTACACTACCATTTACGATCATTCGAAGAGAAAATTTCTGGAGATTAATTTTTAATACTCTTTAATTGATAGAAATATCTCTATTAAAAAATCAGCCTACTATGAAAAAAAAAGTGTAACCTTTATTTCGTCAGTACTAAATAACAAAACTTGTTAAAATTTGAGCTCCTTCTAATGGAATTTTAACATATTTTAAAATTAACTGTTTTTTGCGCAAGTTAAAATAAATTATTATTTAGGAATCATTTAAGTTCGTTTCCTTAAAATTTAGAAAAATAGCTTTATCGCTTACAGATGTCTTCGCGCGCTCTTCCCATTTCTCCGATGATCCCGAATAATATCACTATCATGAAGTTTATTGTAATTAACGAAACGAGTAGATAAATAAGGGTACAAAAGCATGAGAGGTATGTTCAAGAAAACGAGGGGCGATGGATCGAGTTTTCTTATGTACCACGAGTGCAATTATATCTCTTTATCCACATGTTACGTTCAAGATTTGGCAGTGCAAAACTACACTTGCAAAACAGTACTACGCAAAAGTTGGAAATACTGTAATGCGGGACATAATGCTGCTGTAGCGCCACTAGTTGAACTGGTGTTGAGATATTTACTACTAACCCGGCAGTAGGCGCGTCAAGTTTTGTAACAAATTGAGGCGCGGGGATGCCTCAGTCGCCCCACAGTAAAATTGCCAAGAAAACAATTAATAACAAACTATTTTATTTCTTTAATAAATACGTGTTTATTTCCGAGTATTTGTACATACTTTGGAAACAAGTACAAATAAAATTTTAGCTTTTAAAAATGTTCTTTTTGCAAACAACTTTCGCAGAGCAATATCTCACGAAGTTTTTCATCGCGTAAAGAATGCAATCTCTTCTGAGCCTAAAAACAGTAAAAATTATAAGAATATAAGTAATATGATGTAAACATTTTTCAAAGTACAACATACATTACAATATAAATATAATTAAATTTGTTCAAAGACAAGGTGACGGGAATGGTGACAATTATATATAAATAAATATATACAAACATACATACAAATATATCACAATAATATAAATATATTAAAATCACATCATTAAAATATTTGTTATAAAAAATATTCTGGAACAAAAGCCCTTACCATCGTGAATATTTGAAAATAAAACTTCTATCTGTGACTTCCTGCTGACACTTGTGTGAGATCTACTGGGAACAGCGTGGCAGGAAGCAATAACAAAGGTTGCGCGAGGTGACTCGGTGGCCCCCACGCAGCGCGCCATCGGCTTTACCACGAAATTTCCAGGAAAGGACAGGAAGCAGTTGAAAGAGAAGGGTCGAGATGTGAGCACAAAACTTTCTTCGAAAGGTATTGAGAAGCTCGCAAGATTATAAATAAAACTAAAAGTACAGTGAGCTCCGAAACAATACTGAGGTGACTCAGGCACCCCGCGTGCCTGTTGCCGCGTTGAAGTATTAGTTTTCATCAAACAAGATTTCAATAGTGACTTAAATATAATATTTAAATGTTTGGAACATCATTTTAATGCGTTCATAAGCCGTTATATTTGATGGCGTTTTGGCTCTAATATATTTTAACTATTGACGTTCTTTAAGTTTAAACAAATTTGATTGGTTATAGATAACGATTCAAATGTTGGGAACTCTCATCAAATATTCAATATGAAATTATCCTTGTCTGTATAAATAATTTTGTATGTGAAATAATGTTACAGATGCAATTGAACCCCGTTGGTTTCGTAAATGAGTACGCAATTTTTTTTCTGTATACCGCAGTAAACCAAACTACTTACTGATCGGCCGATTAGAATATTTTCAAATGCTGGCTGATGTATTAGTACGACAAATTGCAACATTATGTTACGCAAAAGGTTGCAATGTTAAGAGAAAGTTTGGGCTGTTATAGCTCCTGTCTTGTGTATTACCCCCAATGCCTCACGTCCTTCCTCTCACTATTTTTACCACCCATTCTATTCTCCGTCTTCAATTGTCCCATTCCCGGTAATTACTTGCTCTCTCCTTCCTTTTCAGGTCTTTGAATACTTAAATCTGTTTTCATTTTCCACTTCAGTTGTGTGCTACAAAAGAAAGGTTCTTTGCTCTCTCTGTATCGCTCTATTCGGTATTGTCTAGCAGAGCCATCGATATTTGAGGATCCATCGTGGCCTGCTGACTGTCAGCTGGGTGGCGGCATGGCTGGGACTGGGGAGAGGTGCCTGTACAAGACGCGCTTACGGCGGCTGCTGCTGACGCCGCCAATCAGCCTCTGCAATTCACCGCACTTCCGGTCACTCGCAGCACTTCCGGCGAGGCCTCGACCCCCTCCGTTCGCAAATCACACATTCTGCCTTCTACCAGAGCACGTTGCGAGAAGGATAAAGGGGTAATTCCTTCAATATTCAAATTATAACGGGTTATAATTAGGGGCAGGTTATAATGAAATGTCATTTTTTCTTTTCACTTTAGAAAAATGTCGTTTAGTATAGAAATTCATTGTGTTATGACGTGACATGTTATGACATTAAAGGAGATGACTCATATTACTTTCCCGTACTGTAGGGAAAGTTATGTAATGCTGCGAGAGAAAAAAACGGCGGATTTTCGACAGAAAAACTCTTATTACCGGGCCCTGGTAACTTAAAAAGTGGATAAATCCTGTTGCTAAATTTAGGAAATCATATCATCTAACACGTTATGCATCCAGAATTGACGTTTTATGGCTCCTTGATATCGAAAAAATCGTTTGACACAAATCTTATGTCCGTCCATCCGTACCTTTGTGTGTGAAAAACGGTAAGCAGTTTTTCTCCAAAATTGATATTTCCCGATCGATCTGACTGATGTCATTGCCCCTTCTATTTGAAACCGATATTTTAGCCCATGGCACATTTCCAAAATGTTAAAAAAATGGCGGCAACAATTTTAACTAATTTTGTTGGATAGTCTGAAGGTTGAGAATGGTGCAGGTCTCATGTTGGTTTAAAACTCATTTCTGGAAAATTGAAAAAATCAAATTTTTTCGGCGTCTACCTACA
Source organism: Acheta domesticus (assembly GCA_031308135.1). Taxonomy (NCBI): domain Eukaryota; kingdom Metazoa; phylum Arthropoda; class Insecta; order Orthoptera; family Gryllidae; genus Acheta; species Acheta domesticus. The sequence goes on from JAHLJT010009355.1 coordinate 96,144,130, forward strand.
AGTACAATTATGAAGATACAATTTCTTTCTTAATGAAATGTGTTCATCAAATACAGATCTTCAAATAAAGTCATGTTCAATTTTTGAAAAGTAAGAGTAATTTTTACGAAATTTTGTGTCAAACAGTTTATTTTCTTTAAACCATTTTTTCTTAAAAGTTGTACTACGTTTTTTATTAAATTGGGATCTTAGATAGCATAAAGGAAGCCTAAGAGAATGGTGCAGTTTCATGTTCGTTGAAAAACCTGATTATGCAAAAATTAAAAAAAAAAAAATACTCGGCCTATAACTAGAATTGTGAAGATACGATTGTTTTTCTTAATAAAATATGCTCCTCAAAAACAGATTTTCAAATAAGGTCCTGTTGAATTTTTCGAAAATATGAGTATTTATGGAGTAATTGGGCATCAAAATTAATCGCTCGTTTCTCTAAGAGAATTTTAATCTAAGGGAATTTTAAAGGGAACATCAGTTTTATTTTAATTTACTATTAATTTGTAAATGAAATGAAACTTCAATGCAGTTTTCCATTTCAAATAAAAAATTCTGTACTCCATTGAAAATGAACGGTGTGCCATTGACTGATGTTAATGTAACAAAATTTTTAGGTCTATCAATTCAGTCAAACTTCAAATGGAATGCCCACTTAAATGAATTGAACACAAAATTAAGTTCATTATGCTACGCGTTCAGAATTCTTTCAAATTCCGTCAGCCTTCATACAGCTCGTTGTGTATATTTTGCCAATGTTCATTCCCGCCTGAGATAATGGCATAATATTCCGGGGAAACACATCTTACAGCCCCCAGACTTTCAAATTTCAAAAATTGTACGAATTATAAGCAGATCCAACCCAAGTGATTCTTGCAAGTCTCTCTTTATTAATCTAGGAATTTTACAATTACCTTGTCTCCTGATTTGCGAATCAGTAGTTTTTGTCAAAAATGACTTACTTAAGGGCGGTAATATATTTTCAGCAAACGCCGATGTCTATAAGTATAACACACGACGTAGTAATCATATTCACCAGGTGGGAGTATCAACAGCTCACTACAAAAAATTTACATACAATTCATGTACATTACTGCACAACACTTTGCCATATGACATTAAACGATTAAATTCGGTAGAAAAGTTTACGTCAAGTAAGGTAAGTAAAATCTTTTCTCGTGCATAACTGTTTCTATACAATTCGAGACTATACCGAGCATCAAACGGAAAGTAACATTAATTTCAAAAAATGATAGTTGATGTAATTATTTATCATTTGGACTGTATAATTCTAAAGAACCTGTAAAAAGTATTGTACCACAGTTTCTGGGTTGATGGCCCCCATCTCGATCAAGTTTTTCGTCCAGTTTCCCTGATCCTTGAGCTAATGCTGAGATGGTCCCTTGTTTTGCTTCTGGACATAAATGTAACTTCATTCTTTGTGCACGTCTTCTGAATTTCAGTGGGAAATATAGTCATTCAAATTATCGTTTTCCGTATTATTGCGGCAAAAACTATTATTCTTTCATGAAGAACGTGATTAGGGTTAAGGGCACACATTTATAGTTAATTTACCTTTGAAAATATATTTTATTATAAAGGAGCGAATATTTTGTCAACAAAACTTGAAAAAAACGCTCTTTTTCTGTATTCAAAATTCGACTAGAATATGGTTTAGGATAGAGATCACAGAATTATGAAAACGTGCACAAATTCACTTTTCCCCATAGCTCGTCACACACATTTTTTAACTGTTTTTGACGTAAATAAGTAAATAAATAAACCGCCAACTCCATGAGTCACTGCATCGTACGAGAGCGAGAAGTAGAGCGAAACGACTACTTTAACCAAAAGCTCGCCTGTAGCATTAATAGTGGTCCCTTGTTCATTAAAGTCTACCAGTAACACACCAAACATGGCATAGAACACTGTCACAAGCATTTTGCGGGAAGATTGCCTCAGTGAATTTTTTGTGAATAGTATAATAGTGAAACAACATATTTCCACTATTATTTACTTTCCTAGCCATCCATTGACTAGCCTGTCTTTCTGATCAACGTATTTTGTCCGGAAACTTTGTCATTGACGTCTGCATTGCTAGAAATTTGAACCCATGAAGCTTTAAGGTATCTACTTGCTATATTTCACAGAGTAAGTTGCGAAGTTATCAAACATACGCGTGTCGTCACAATTTACATTTTTCTCAGGAAATATTCAGCCTAGGCCTGACGGTTCGCCACCGAAGAGGAGAAGGGTGCTATGTATGCTGGATAACCCGCTATTTGTCTTTCTTATCCAGAGCGTTCAAAATGTGCCGTAGTGAGATGCAAGGGTGAATACATGAAATGCACATTATTCATATACTTTAATTAAATAACTAAATAACAATGAAAACATACAGTTCTACACAATTTACGGTTTGTACCCTACCACGGTTGTGCGCATGACGTAATGGAATTTTAACAAATTGACAATAGGCCGTGAAGTGACGTACATGTGCTAGTTTTATTTATTACAATCCGAAAATCTTCCATTTCGTCTTTTTCCAATTCTTCTTTCTTTTCCATGACTTCCAATTCTTCGATTTTTTCTAGATGTGTCGCTGATTGTTCTTCTAGATTTTCCACTTCTTTTGTGCTTTTCTTTCCACTTTTAATTTTTTCATTAGGTTGATCATCTAATTTTAGTTTTTCAATAAAGATATTGTCATTTCTTTGTCGGTTTCGGATACTATTTATTTCAACGACGCACCTTTACAATTGTTATAGCTTCCAGGAATGCCTTAAGCCCACTATAAATCAACTGTTGGGAGTTGATGACGCTGTGAAGCAGATGTACGCGCCAAACATTGAGAGATAATGTCATGTTCTGCGCTCGATGTGATTCTTCAAATGCACACCAGTAAGGGATTAGATACATGTTGACAAGTGTCTTATGGAAGACCCTGTGTTGTGTTTGAAATCTCTCGGTAGTTACGTGACAGCTTTAAGACCAATATATGCTATCATCTCGCTGAAGTCCTGTTCTCTTTCCTTCGAATAGCTAGGTATCCCTTTTGCATTCCTGCGGATGAATCGGTCTGCCTGCCGGTGTGTCCCTTAGCCAGTTCAAGATATATTACATCTGCAAGATCGAGTTATTTTGGAAAAACCTAGTCGATTGAATATATCTCAAATAGCATACTTCTGTTTTGCTTTCTTGGCGCGTGGGGCTGTGCCATCAAAATAGAGTATCTCACGGTATTTCGCGTCGTTCTCGGCTGTGCCGCTAGGAGTCCCATGATCGCGACTGTATAAAGCAATGCTGGCGATCATGCGATTTCTAGAGGTACAACCGAGAACGACGCGAAATACTGGGAGATATTCCATTTTGATGACACACCCCCACGCGCCAAGAAAGAAAAATCTAAGTATAGGATAGTACTACAGATATTTAATTTTTCAGGTCATATTTAGGTTTTATATTGCTTGAGTGGGAAGGCCACAATGGCGATTAGACCTCGCATATATTCGCTCATGTCGGGAAAGTAAAGATAGGGAATATTTTAGTGGCTCGAAAAGTCCGTTCACCTTGTCGGTGTTCCTTGAGAGTCCGCATGCACGCTTTTTTAATTTCTGTATATATCAATTTATTCGAATACTGGAATTTCTCGCAAAGCTACATTATGGTTTTAATTTCCTCCCACTTTAACGCATAAATTACGTGATTTATTTAAGAGTCCTGCTGTTCCCTAGCGGTTCAGAGGGGAGAAACATAGATTCCGTCAACGTATATCTTTATACCTGAGACTTTCCCGGCACCATAAGGACTTAACCATCTAAAATATTTATGCAAAGGCTTGATTATCACTCTAAATAACTTTCTCTTCTTACGAAGTATCGTAAGGCGAGAAAGTAAAACACCCTTTTCTTCCAAAATATGGTGTAAAATCTTTTACTAAGCACTTGTACCGAGCTTGGGCGCATCTGGAAACTATTACCCCTTCGTTTCCTAAGCTAAATATTTTTCAAGTTTTACCGAGTATATTTTGTACCCATTATCTTTTCCAAAACAAATTCCTACTTTTAAATATTTTTATTAGTAATAAAAAATTATGATCATGTGAACTGAGGATTCAGTTAGTACTATTTGAAGGTAATGACGGTAATTTTTATTTTAAAAAATATACATAAATATGTTGAAATTGATGTAAATTCTTCCTGTTGATCCTGGTATAATTGGAGGCGTTGATGGTACGAATAAATATATATTTTTACCATATAGGGTCAATCAATATTGATTTCAGGAATTAAACTTTAAAAAACATTTATTAATGGCTCAGCGTTTCGCACGTTTTGTACGTATTTATAAATTTGTTAGTTTTTATTAAATATTTATATATAATAAATAATATGCCAAATATTCTAAGGTAACATCAGGGGCATGTTTCAACAATTCAACAGGAACACCTCCAGGACCGGAAACTTTGTTGTTCTTCATATCCATTAGCTATTTTCTTATTTTGCATGAATTATTTACCCTAAGGAATAATCTATACATTTAAAATTAGCCCGTGTTTCTATTAAGAGAATTTCGTAATATTTTTTCTATTTCTTTCTTTCTCTCTCTCTCTCTCTCTCTCTCTCTCTCTATATATATATATATATATATATATGTATATATATTATATATATATATATATATATATATATATATATAGTGGGTACGTATCCACAGTAAACTTAGGGTTAAATTCAGCGTTTTGATTCATGATTGGTGCTGAAAATCGATTATTCCTTCCTCAACGCACAGACTCCGCTCTTAAGAGAGATCTCACTAAGGGTTTGTCGATGCAAACCTTTGGCCGACCGAAATTAATTAATTTTGGCAATGTAACAAAAGGCAATTGCGAATTGATAGAGGTGACATCGACGCCCGGAGATCTGTGGAACAGACGGCAGAAAAAGAAACGATGCATTTCCTTTCTCTGGTCTATTGTTAAAACAATTCGTTTAGATTTGGACTGAGCAATACAAATTCAGTTGTCGACGTTAAGTTATTTAGAACTGGCTTATCGTACGTTGTTTCTAAAGGCCTTTTTACAGCTAGAAACATTCCAATATAAAAAAAATTTTCAAATCGTAACGGACGATAATAGATTTCTTCCGCTGCAATCCTGTACATCACTTCGATATAATACTAGCGTGGTGAAGTTTATTTGTATCATATTCTTTTTGTAATTAAAAGTATCAGGTCGTGCAATATTTGAATAAATGAAAAAAAGAATAATTCATCAAATGCGAAATATTTGATATGATACGGAGCGCAAGCGCGATATACAAATGTGATCGCACGCCTTGTGTTGTCGCACTTGAAGATGTTTGTGAGGGTGCGAAACAGCAGGAGACAAGACCTAATTACTACACGTGTACGTCCTCTGCTACGGATCGAGCTAGGAATTCTCAATGCGGCCAATTTTTAAGAATGCGGCTTATTTGTGTGGATGTGTTGGAGCTTCCTGTGTACCACATTCTGCAGAAATAAAATATTTGGATAAAATATATCTCACCTCTGCTAGTCACCGGGAAATATTAAGACGCGCCAAGAAATTAGAGTCGTGATAGTCAGTCTAATTGGCCGCAGATTGACCGCCGAACTTTAGCCTTTCTCTAAATTTCTGATTTAAAGTGACTCGATTGACCTTGCGAGTACTCGTATGGAGTGGGGAGACTTTTGATTGGTTAATGCTTCTCGCAACAACTACGATGACCATTAGTACCGTAGTGTAGTGCTCGCTTTGCGTGAGATTCGACGTCGATTTAGAGATCGACCTCCTCCAACTATCTCCGTCGGCGGAGCGCTCCCCATTTGGGATCAGCTCAAGTTTCCAAACTAGTCTCTCGGCTTGTGTGATAGTGTAGTGAATCTATCTGTGTATGTGTAGAGGACGCGATAATAATGATGAAAAGATAACGCGCGGTCGATGATCTGTTTCTGGGGTTACTGCTCGATCATTCGTCTGGTATTGATTGGTAAATCTGCAGACTTCCGATCAAAGCAGCCGGACGCCAGAATTCTTCTCCAGACACCGGCTGAATTCGTCCAGTTATGCTGCTAATGACTAAAATTGACTTGTGAATATAAAAAAAGCGTAATCCAATCTCTTCACCAACTCAACTGGTCGTAGAGACGTCGGTTACGCGGGGTAACATAACGTGAAAGCGCTTTACAACCTTAGAATGGCTTCTAAGACGTTTTTCCTCTGCAATAGCCTCTCAAAATTTGTCGGGGAAGCTTTTCTGGCCATTAGTGAGCACATATTACAGTACTTGCAATTTTTCGATGTGAATTGCTACACGTTTTGCGATTTTGTGGCAAGGCAACTGAAACAATTTTGCAAATTACTCAGGAGCCGTTGTTGCTGAATTATGACACGTAGGGAAAGTTTCGTGGGAATAATGTTGTTAATGTTAATGCCCCTCCAGGTTGGGGGTTGTGCGTCGGGTTAGTACCCCGTCAACGTAAAACCTAAGTATACTTGCAGCACCCGAAGAAGCCTCGGAAACAATCACGATACTATGATGAACCAAGCAAAGAAAATGGACAAGAATAAATGGATAGCGGATACTTTAAGAGTAGCAACTTGGAATGTAAGGGGAATCTCAAACAAAGAAGATTTGCTAACTAGAATACTGGAAGAGCAAAAAGTAAACATTGCCGTAGTGACTGAAACTAAGAAGAAATTAAAAGGCTCAAAATATGTAGGGAATTATGCAATGTTCTACAGTGGTGTAGAGGAAAATATGAGAGCTTCAAAAGGAGTAGCAATATTTGTAGATAAAAAATGGGAACCAAAGATTAAAGAATATGAATATGTGAACGATAGAATTATAACAATCAGAGTAAGACATGATCGCGGACACCTGGTCATCATAGGAGCTTATGCCCCAGTGGAAGGAAGATCGAAAGACTGGAAGAGGAGACAGACAGTTTTTACTTAATGCTCCAAAAAACGATAGACAAATACAATCAAACATGTGAAGTACTCATAATGGGTGATATGAATGCCAGAGTAGGAAACAAAGCAGTCCATGGATCTATAGGAACATTCGGAGAAGAAACTGTAAATAAAAATGGAATGAAACTCCAAGAATTTGCAGTTTTTAACAACTTAAAAGTGACTAATACCTTTTTCCGTAAGAAACTAATTCACAAGTTTACTTAGGCCAATGGAAACTGCAGATCCTTAATAGATTATATAATTGCTAACCAGAGAATATCAAAACAAGTAATGGATACAAATGTTTTGAGAGGTTATGACATCTACTCAGACCATTACCTAGTAACATCTCGCATCAAGATGTATCCAAGATGGCGAAAAGCAAAGAAAAACTCTCCAGATGATAATGCAGAGAAAGTTTTCAAAGTACATGTTATAGAAGAGCAAAGCACAAGGGAATTATACCAACATAGACTGAAGGAACACATACATCTAAGTCCTTTAAGCAACAATGTTGAAGAAATGTGGGCTAATTTGAAAATGTCTCTGACAAAGGCTGCTAATGAAGCCCTGGGGATGAAAAAGAAAATGAGAAGTAAAAGAAGATTAAAAATCTGGTCGGCAGAAATAGAAGAATTAGTTAAAATAAAGAAAATGTCATAATAAATATCTAAGCAACCCAACAGACATTAATAAACAAGAGTACCACATCGCAAGAAATCAAGCAAAAAATGCAATAAATAAAGCCCACAATGCATCTTGGGAAAGATTTATAGCAAATATTGAACACGATGTACATGGAAGGCAGTCTTTAGCGTACAAAGTCATAAAGTCCCTGAATAGATCTATTAAAGAGGATGTAAATGTTAAAAGCATAGAAACAGATAAGTGGGCAGAACACTATCGATCTCTGTGGTACGATGATAAAGAAAACTCTGTAGTTAACCACAGAGAAACGTATCCGGGAGTTGATGACATCACATGGGAAGAGCTGACAATCGCTTTAAAAGGATTAAAAAATAGAAAAGCATCCGGACCAAATGGAATCAACAGTGAATTACTGAAGTATGGAGGTCAAGCATTGCATGAACACCTTTTAAAGCTGTTCAATGTGTGCTGGAGGCAGCTTGAGACTCCTCAGGAATGGTTACAGGCGAAAGTGGTATCCCTGTACAAGAAAGGTGACCGAACCAACACCCAGAACTATCGAGGAATATGTCTGCTAGACACTACCTACAAAGTATATGCTAGAATTCTGAATCGACGACTGAAGACAATTGCAGAAGCACTTCTCTCAGAAGAGCAAACGGGATTCAGAAAAGGTCGTTCATGTACAGATGCAATATTTATCTTAAAGCGATTGATAGAAGAACGAAGGGAACATAACAAAGAAACGCATCTTGCATTTATAGATCTTGAAAAGGCTTTTGACAATGTTATACGCAAACTTCTATGGGAAATATTAGAACGAAGAGGTTACCCAAAACATCTTATTGAAGCTATAAAGAGTGTATACAGAGAAACTTTGATCATATTAGGAAATTGTAAACCTAATTTAATTGTCTCTACAAATAAAGGAGTAAGACAAGGCTGTTCAATATCACCAACCCTTTTTAATATATATTTGGACGACATATATAGAGTATGGAAAAATAAAGCCGATAGAGGTGTGCAATTAAAAGGTTCTTTTTTACATTAATTCAATTTTATACGCTGATGACAAAGTGGTGATACAAGAGACTGAAAATAAGCTCCAAATGTCCATTTTCATCTTGAAAAATATCCTTGAAGAATATGGACTGAAAATGTCTGCTCAAAAATCAAAAGTCATGGCATTTCGAGGCAAATATCCAGTAAGATCTAAAATAGCAATAGGAAACTACAATTTAGAACAAGTTAGCAACTTCAGGTACTTAGGCTGTGATATATCGTTTAATATAGATCGTGACGTGGAAAACAAGCTAGTAAAATTCCGAAATGTATTGCAACGGGATTTCCTATCTTCCCTGTTTATTCCCCAAAATTGGGTTGCCAATGCAACGGATTCTTTACTTACTCACTTACTTTTAATACCAAAAACATTATTATAAATCCCGGCGTTGCATAAATTTATTGGGTCGTGGGCTGTGGATGCCTCCATACGGACCTAGCTGAAAACAACATTTAATACAACAGCATGCACAGGGAAACAAAATACTGAAATACGAACACTGGGTTTTCTTTTCAAAACATGAAAACAAGAACTTTAATTCGGTTATTCTTTCTAGCTGCGGCAACAATGTAACTAGTGACATCAGCTAAAGCTTGCCATAATTGTTATGTTTCCATTTTTTTAATAACTCTCAATTAGTTGTAATACCAAAACATAATTAACCTCAATCAGCTGATCGTAAATCAAATACCAAAGAGGAATTCCTTTTATGCTAAATGAATTTAATATTATTCTAAAAATTTCCGCACGTACGTATTTATTCTTACAACAATGCAAAAATGAAAATTTATTAACTTTATACAATACTGACTGAATGGTTTTTATTTTGTATTAACTTTACTTTGAATTCGCAAATTCTCTATAGAGCGTCCAAGCATTTGATTGCAGTACAGAGCTTATGGAGAACAGTGTTGTCACTTTTCAGCGGCGCTTATACGCAACACTCGCCGTGCTGAATACTTGGATTGACATGAAATTTTGCCAGCTTGTTCAGCACCTTGAATACCACTTGAACGGAAATAATTTCAAAACATGTTAAATAGATTGCTTAATATTAGAAATTAAAGATTTTTGATAAAAAAAAGATGTATTATTTTTATTAGAATTATTATTTAAAAAACAGGCCTTTAAATGAAAGTTAAAAATGAAATATCAATAGCAAAACAAGTCCAAATCCAGTTGGAACATTGTTAATTCATCACTTACTGACGAGGCTTGAATTGTTTTGCGCGAAGGACATCGATACCAAGGTCAATATTGCTAATTTTTAGTCCCAAGTCATTTTATACGTCCAATACATCCACTTTTTTATGTAAAATAAAGGGAAAATTCATTCACAAAGGTGAGATGACATGGATGGTATCAAATACTGCAAGGGTTTGTGCGGACAATGCGTAATATTCTTTTCGAACACCCAGCTAATAATTCGTCACCTATTTGCATTTGAAAGCACATTTTACGACAACGACTGGTTGAATGTCTTTGGTATTAATATTATTAACAGTAAAATTTCTAATTCATTTTTATATATGTTTAAATGCATTTCACTGTTTTTAATAAGTGAAATTCAAAAATAAATACTCTATTTTTCCTTTCACATCGCCTCTTGAGAATCGCTGAGAAGTATTTAAGATCACTTAACGACATGAAATGTTCGTTCGGAGCGCACGAAATATTGTTTTTATTACCGTCTAACTCAAGAACCATGATTCATACAGAAATGTGGTTGGTCTCATATCAAAATTTGGATTTCCCTTGTCATTTCATCCGCTGGGTGTTTGTGCTTTTCTGCAATAATAAAAAAGTTTCTCGCATAGTGAAAATTTAAGAACGTCAAAATGTAGAAATAAGCATTTGTCTATCATTTATAATTAATTTCATGGAAATTAAACCATAAAACTAAATTACAAAATAACCACCACATTCATAAGAGTTCTGGGAATAACTGGTAAAAAACTCAATTGTCTAAGATTAACACAACTGAAGCTATCGTTGAATGAACTTGTTAAGTATTTGCGCGTGAAACAAAATGGACGTGTCGAATAACCCCGAGCCTCCTGAATCGGCAACACAGCTTGCGGTAGAAAGAGAGAGTCTTATGTAAATTGTATTGGATAGAAAGAGAGGGCAATACTCCATAAGGCGCAGTACTGCAATCAAATGTTTGGATGCACAATAGTTTCCATTAATGTTTATATCGTTTCTGGGTGTCGCGAAATCAGATTTGGTTCAATTAGTAGCGTCGCGAGTGTTCGCAGATGCGCCACTTTCCTGTTTGTTGTGAAAAGCAGCGCCGTTGCCAGTTCGGTTGATTTGCACGCGTCCACTCGCGTGCACCGCCGTCTTGCACGTCGATGTCTTGCACGGGCCGGTCTTCCTCAAAATAAACTCCTCCAGATTTTTTTAAATAAAATTGTTAAAACATTTCCGTCGAAAAATCACAGAGAAAATATACTTCTTCTTTCTTCTTTGAAAGAAAACAGTACCGCCTCACAAATGTTCACGTTTATCAACTGCTCAACCCAGCACCAAGAAAATGTCCAAGTCCGAATAATTAAAAATTTATCAATCTGACGGACATGGATTCGATGTTGCCTCGACAACTCAACAAACCGAACTCTCTTCCAAAATCGCGTCGATTTAACATGATACCTCTGTTTTTAAAAAATGCCGGCGAACTTCCTTTCGCTTTTTTCATTGTCACCGTAAAATTTTGTAAAATGTCTAATATTTGATGTTTTGAACTGGTTTAGGGTTCATTCGTTCCAGTTTGTGCCCAATGTCAGGATTATTTTGTCGAAACTGCCGTTTTCAAGATATTTCGGGCCGAAAATTACGAATTTCCCTCTCGACATTCTACAACACTTCGTCGCTTGTTTATCATATCATCCTCTTTTAATATTTATTTATTTCCACCTTTCCAGTGTTCTATAAATTATTAAACCTAGTTATAAATTTTGCTGAGCTCATCTTACGATGACTCCCATCGTCTCTCGTTGTTTATTTAGCGTTTCTTTTCGAAATCTTAATAATTCATGGTGTGATGCTTTGGAATGTTCGAGTAGCTTTTTCCCGAACTCGTTTTCTTGCAATATTAAGAGAACCCGTCAACCGATCACGTTTAAATAAACTTTATAATGTTCCTTTAATTTTCCTTCATCTACCAAAATGGTCACCGTTTCTGTCCAATTTTCCAGAACCCCGAAAATTCCAAAATTGTCAAATCCATTTTCTACAACGCGATGCTATTTTGTCGTGTTTATATCGATTTCTGCCGCACTTTGTTTACATAACAGACTATAGATGGTGAATTATTTATTCAATGTCCACACTTGTTTCCGGGAAATGTCTCGAATACTAGAATTATTACAGTATGTGGAACTATACACAAGTATCTGAGAAACCGAACACGAAAGGAGACACGGCTTAAGTTTCATAAGACAATTGCAGTCCCCACACTCATGTATGCCAGCGAAACATGGGTGAACACGAAAAAGATCAAAAATTAAATACAAACGGCGGAAATGAAATTTCTGCGAAACACACTAGGGTGCTCGCTAAGAAACGGAACTCTGAAATAAGAGATATTTTAAAAGTCAAAGAACTGTACGAGAATATTCTCGAAAACAAGTTAAAATGGTGCAACCATGTATCAAGAATGCCAATGAACAGACTTCCATTCATAGCTATGAACTATAAAACAGAAGGAAGAAGGGACATTGGTAGACCGAGAAGAAAAATGGGTGCCGGAACAGGACCCAAACCCTGTTGGGAAGAAGAATAAGAAGATGTTAATGCCTTATTTTACGTGATTGTTTCGGGCCATCAGGCCCGCTCTTCCGTCTGACCACGCAAATTTCGCTACGCTTCTTTCACCTCGCGGAGAAAGAAGGTATTAGGTATTATCGTAGAAAGAAGGTATTATCTTCTCGGGCGACGAAATAGGCGATTCGAATTTAGCTCAGAGGCGTCATTTAGGCTTGAGTATCTTTTACATGCAAGTAAATCTACTAACATGGGCCAGCCGGCTTTACTTCCCCTCCGCGGAAGGCGTACGAAGGATTTTTTCGCCCTTAAAAATCCACGGCTTCGATCGGGTTTGAACCCGCGAACTTGGGTATGACAGTCCGGCACGCTAACCGTCACACCATCGAATCCGCTGATACGAATAATATCCTCTAAACATAAAGAACAAGCATTTGGTCATTCAAAGTATATGTTTCGCGAAGGAGTGTCATGCCGATTATATTTTATTTTATTTAATAGGTAATTATAACAAATTTATACAAAATTTCAGTTCTTTTAGCTATGTGGCTAGGCTGAAGGCCTTTAAGCCATTACAATACCTACATCCTACCGCATTCTAACCTTTCGAATTCTGGCATTCACCCCTAATGGTCTCTTCATCGCATCAAAGCCGCGGAAAGGAGACCATAAGGTACGGCTGAGGAAAAAACCCCTGAAGGGGAAAAACCTGCCGTCAGAAGACGAGTACATGCTAAACTACTAGATTTTTTTTTCTAAACTATTATTTATTTCCTGGCGTGGGCATCTTCTCCATCCAGTCATTGGCCTCCACGCTTCTGAAATCAAACACCGCCACAGAAGATCGCCCGCACCACCGCCTCTTCGAACAATTTTCTACTAATTAACTTAATTGTCGCCTACTGACGAATTTAATTATTACTAACTTACTACTTATTATTCATGATTAGCATTACTGATTACCTTTCTAGTTAACTTAATTATCTCTTGCTTATTGAATTAATTATTTCATCTCCGGTCTAGGCTCCGCTCGTACTACTAACCAGTGCTGTTTTCCCATTCCCTGATTACCGTTTCCCTGACAGTTCGAACCTTTCCTAAAAATGTTCCTAATTCTTTCATGAAGTGAGATCTATTATCAGCTAATATGTTTTGAGCGAGCGTTATGTTTCTGAATTGGAAGCAATAGTTCCCCATTCCCATCCATTTTCCTCTCCAAGTTTCTGTAGCGCAGCAATTTAACAGGATGTGGATCCAATCTTCTCTATCACCGCAAAGTACACAGATTCCATTGTCGTTCGAATCCTTCATTCTACGTTGCATCCACCCTCCTACCCTAAACCAAGTGTATCCCCCTCTTGCATCCCTTTTAAGTGTGTGTACGTACCTTTCGCATCCCCATACAGGACTCGTGTGAATTTGTACCACTAACGAACATTTTTCTCCCGATGCTGCCAAAATATCTTGCCTTTTAATATCCGAAAGTCGATCTGAAATTAACTGTTCTATCTCCCGTGTTCCCCTATTCTCAATCATTTCAGAAGAAACGTCTCCCAAACCTGCGCGTTCTAGTACCCGTTTCACTTTGTACGCCCAATAGCGCTGATCGTTTTCCTGTAGTTGCGCTCTAAAGCACCTGCGAATAAGCGTGTCAGACTCTTCACTTGCTAATCTAATCCAAAACTTAATGGCTTTCATTTTTAAATCTTTCCAAATTCCTACACTACCTACTTCTCTTAAGACGCCGACATTAGCTACGAATCTAGAGACTCCGAGAATTAATTTATAATAATCTGTTTCGATGCTTTCTAATCTGTCTATTCTGTCCACTCCCCAGATTTCCGCCCCGTAATTCATTGCTGGGAGCACTAGCGATTTAAACATTGTGTCGCACACCTTTAAAGGCAATTCCGGTACTCTACGCATTACGCCACCGATTTCTTTGAGAGCAATTCTTCCTTTACTATGAGCCGCAACTATGTGTTTATTCCATCCCCCGTTCATAGAGAATTTTGCACCAAGATAAGTAAAAGTTTTGACACGGTCGAGTTCCTCCTGTGCGTAATACCATTTCTCTTTGTTACCCCAATAAACCCATTCTTGAAGACAACAATTTTCGTTTTTTGAATATTTACTTTTAGTCCCCATTCGACACTAGTAGAAACAAGGTTCTTTTTCTTTTCCTAAAAAGTTGGAAACATAAACTCAACAATCACTGGGCAGCTATTCTTCTTCTAGAGTTTCGATTATGCAAAGAACTGACTTATGTAGGTAGAAAGAGAATGGGTTGTCTATGAGGGTTTCATTTGTTTTGGTTGTGAAAGATCCAATGTCCCAGTTACTTATTGGAAGGTCTCGTTTGAAGGAAAGCAGAACCATGCCGATTATAATGATAGTAAGTGAATACACATTACTCTGTGTTGACAAATGACTAGATCTCGCAGAAGATACATGGCCAGCATTCACCTAATCAGTGGCTGCGCCTGCTTTACATTTGCTGACAAGGATCTTTCAGCCTTTTTCACAAGTTTCATTGCGTCTTCCCATCCGCTCAGACGATTCAGAACAGAGAAAGGCTCATGACAGCATTAATTATGGGATTTTTAATGGTGTAAATACGCATTTTCACATCAATTAAACGTAATTTGAGTTATTTGTTTTAAGAAACGTGTCCGACATTAGCCATGCCGGCGCTGAGACCCCAATTGCTTACTCACGCTCCTTGCAGTCACGGTGGTTAAACAACTCGACACCTCGAGGGTCACTGGATAGGAACCCCGGACACAATTGACGCAACGACAAGCCCCAGGTCTAAAGGGATGAAAGTCATTGTCGGGGCACAAAAAGACTACATTCAAGGAGAATTACAGCATGTAACTTTGGATCGAGAAAATGAATGGATAATTACCTCATGGCCAGTAACTAGAAAGGTTTGAGTTCATTACTGTCAAAAACTGTCAAAACTTTGCGCCCACCTGTGGACTTGGAGACACACGTGAGACAAATACCCAAATATACGTACAGCGTAACGTAGGAAAGACTGCGCTGAAGCCACAAATAATTTTTCATATCAAATAATTTTGTAACAACAAACATGGCAAACGGCCGCACTTTGACTTTAATACGAATTTTTAAATGTGATAACTGTTTACATTTCGTTATCTTGTTTGAAATATAAGTTAAATTACATACCTTTATGTCTGATGACGGTGCTGCGTTTGTGTTTTCCTTCTTCCATCCAATGGTTGACAACTTTGATTGAAGTGTTGAAACATTGAAATGAAAAAAGTAAATGAAGTTTACACTAATTTTACAAAGCCCCGACCCCTTTCATCTTAACCTGCTGTCCAAACTTCCAACGGAGCCCTCGATCTCCTTAGTAGATAATCCGGGGTTTCACAACCCGTACTAAATGCTGTGGGATAAAGATACATAAAGTATTGTGATTATTCAAATAAAAATTGATGTAGCATGTAGAATTGCTGCGAGTCCTTTCAGTCTCGCCAACTACTCGATAGAAATGAAGCACAAAATAGCCTTTCTCTTGTTTTCTTCTATGTGAATCAATTAAGTATTTTGTGACTGGTGCTTTTAAATGTATGCCTTAAACTTCACATTAAATTCCTACCAACTCATTAACACTTTTGTATCTACAATTAAAAGAAGGTTGTTCTTTATGAAGAACCTGTTTATGGATATTTTTACTCCATACTACATTTTTATATTGATCAAATTTATTGGGAATATGGAATTTGATTTGTAAGATATCGATGAAAATTGTCCACTTTATTTACATTTATTCGTCTCAGAGATGTATTACAAAGTTTTACTTTGTAATACCTACAGAGATAAATAAATTACCTATGTAGGTCAAATACAAAATTTCTTGGAGCTAAACTTTTTGTACATTTCTGCTTCCCAGAGTTCGAGTTTATATGAAATATCTGATGACGTTTTATTTGGTGAGTTTCTTAGGATTTGGAAATAGAGTTGACTTGTGAAAACAGTGCAATCGAGAGGGCTAGTGGTGGTCAAGTATAGCTAAGGTAGGGAAATAGAAAAGAGCATCTGTAATTACAGACGTGGAGGTATACTCATTCACTTTACTCAGTTCTTCCATATTTCTGGAACCATTTCTAAAAATGCGGAATTTTGAGCTGGTTTTCACAAACAATGGTTGAGTTCTCGAGAACTTACTTGATTATTTAAACCACATGTACTTGTAAATAAAAAAAATACAATATTAGTAATTACTAGGGCCGGAATGTTTGACATGTCACATTTTTTTCATTGCGTTATTTCCATGGAAAATGTAAGTCAAGCAAGATTTTATCTACAATCACCAAACGTATGCAATTTAACGTGTCGTATAGTCATAGTTTGGATTTTTTTAAAAAACCTTTGGTCATTTTCCGTTAATGTTTCATATTATGTTCATATTCTTCCATAAATTTTCGTATTTTTGTCATATTTTATCTTTTGATTCCATTATCGCAACTTGCTTGCAGTCGTCTCAAAGATATTTTTCATAATCTCTAATTGTTATCTAATTTCTTACACTTTTTGTTGTATATAATTTTTGTTTTTCTATATATATGTGATTAGGAGGGTAAACTGTATAGAAGGAGGAAAAGAAAGTGTAGAAAGCACCAAATGCGAAGGAAGTGCTGATTTAGTTTGACAGGTTTTGTGCCAAGGTCAACAGCTTTTAGAACATTATTTTAACTTTAAGAAGTATACATTACTATAGAAGTAAAATTCTATAGAATTGTCCTCATGGGGTGCCAAAGGAGAAGGTATAAATGTGAATGTGCTAGATTTTAAAAGTATATTTTCAATGTAATGTTTATTTATACAGCGGAATGATTCTGAAGCTATCGAAAATGCGCCCAAAAATTTAAGTCATATTTTCATATTTTTAGGTCATAAATGATTGAATATTTCTGACATTTTTAGGTCATAAACATCTGAGTCCCTAAGGGCCCACTCATATCTAGTATCACTGTTTTTTTTTTATAAAAGCTGTCTATGGTAGATGCATCAAATAGTCTGAGCAATATTAATTGTTTTTAAATATATTTCACCATTCATTTTGTGCAACATAGTTACTTATCTCATTACTAAACTGACCTAGCCTAAAAGGATTGGTTACCATAAGACTGACGGCTTGAAAATTTCTCTTATTCACTAGACATCACCGAAAAGTATCGCGGATTTAAGGTATTTTGCAATCGCATGTCTCTCTTGTCAGTGTGCTCTTATTGTGTTGTGGTTAGATGACATCCATGTTCAATTTCAGGTAGTCAAAATATGACGTGCCAAATAATAAAAATTGAAATTATTTGTATTTGTAGTTCATTGTTTTGAATTTATGTCATTGACATTTTAATCACATTCATTTTCGACATCTGGACTCTTATGTAAATATAACTTCAAACGCTAAAAGATGGTTCGCAAGAATGCTATTATGAGGTTGTTTTTGTCTAAAATAACCCAAAATCTGTTCAATTGTGCTTTGATTAGAGAGACATTTCCTTTTACTAATAGCCCTTATTCCAAACGAAACCTCACACTTTCGTTTTAATGGTACTTCGCTGATTCTCCGAAACATTATAGAATTACTATAGAAATACAAAAGTATTCACTAACCTTATCGTGGTTTATTGTTTGATAGAACTTTGAGATAGCATGCATTTGAACACTCACATAACATGCATTTGACTTTGTGATTTTTCAGACATTTTCTCTTCTCTTTGGTAATTTGTAGTCTCATCTTCTCTTGGTAGTGGTGGACTGTGCAATCTCTCGGAAGACGTTTTGGAGATTATCTCTTCAAATATTCAAATAATATTTAAATCATTATTTCTATCATCTGCTCATTAAATTGTCTACTCATGGGCATCAATCGCTCAGAGGCACCTCCTCCCATGAATAAATATATAAAATCGTCTTCCATCAGATATTTATTTTTCAAATCTTTATTACTGCTGTTTAATATTTATGTTTTAGTTTCAATATAATAATTCGTAACATTTTGGGACAGGGAATGCCTAAAATATCAATCATGGAATGTCTGGTATCATTAAAGATAAATATTTAACACATGTAACAAAACATGGACAAATTTTCTAAGTGTGTCGTCAACGACCCAGTGGGCATAAATGGTTTCACTTTCAATACCTATCAACTCATTTACACTTATGTATCTACAGTCTCGCAGTCTTCAAGAGGTCTGGTAACCTTCATCTATGAGAAGTAACGAATTAAATAAGGAATTAATTTTGATTTTAATCATTCAGATAATTTTATTTTATTTTATTTTTAATTTGCGAGTCCATCCGATACTGACCCTTAACCGGGAGACCATGTCACTTACAACAATTGCTTGTAGGCGACGAAAATTTGGTAAGGATATCTTTCTCTCCACGATCCATGCCTACTCTTCTACATTACAAAACTCTTCTTACATTTGTTGCAGGTTAAACTGACAAAGTATGACCCGGCGTACGGATAGTGAGTTCAATGCGTGTCATCATTTGACGATCCAGAATACTCTTTTTGCAATAAATAACAAATTAAATTCGAAACGTTATGTTGAAACGCAAATATTCTATATTATCATAATTGAGATACCTTGTGATTTTGAAATAATATAAAAAAGTTTAATATCTGTGCCAATATTTGAAATGTTACAAAAACTATTAAGAGGCAGCAGAAATAAACTCGGTAACAAGTGTAACAGTCAATTGAATGTAATTAAACACTGAAAACGAAGTCGAAGGTTTGCCTTGTCAACACCCCCCAAAACGGAATTAAATATAATCGTGAACTTTGAGATAGTAGCACAATTGAAGATTAAATAAAATCAAATGAATATCTAACAAGCGATATCTGGCGCATTTTTTGACAATTAGAAAGGCATTGGAGTTAGGTGAAAGCTTCTCGAATCTGATATTCGCTCTTCTTTTATTTATTTATTATTTTTGCGTCCAAAACAGTTGAAAACTGTGTGTCGTGCTGCGGGGAGAAGTGAAGTGAAGTATTCTCCAAGATCTTCAGATTCTGAAATAATAATTAAAACTAATATTTTTTACGCCTCATTTGAATCTTGACAATTGAGAATGGAGAAGAAGTCACAACATTTGGAATGATCAAACAATGAGTGCCTGGAAAAATGAAAAAAAAAAATTCAATATATTTCTGTACCGAAATGTGCGAACATGGCCAAACATTCTCACTGGAGGGCACTCTGTCTATGAAATGTTCCAAGAACATTACTCCATGTAACAGAGCTCTTCCTTAGTAAAAGTTTAAGTAAACTCCTTCAATTTAGTATATCTAATGGGAACGCGTATTTTATAACCAATTACACATAATGGATTACATTGAAATAAATGTTGATTAGTTATAAAAATGGATGAATGTTGATTAGCTATTTCCGATAACCATCATTGTTCCTCTTTTATACGCAATTCATATCAACTCACACTTGTTATTAGTCACAGAGGTTAAAAGAAGACGATTAAAGAGGGTTTGTGACGACACGTGATACACTCGACAGTATCTGAATATGACTCGAAAATCTTGCTTTGTGCAAGCAACATTACTTCACATTTCTTCTCCTCGTAATAATTTTGAGGAATGAAGGTAAGAGTCCGCAAAGTGTTAGTGAGCGAAATTTTGATTTTCGAATACCTAATTTAACCCCTCTTGTGTTATTTCCACAGGTAGTATTTTGATACTCTTTGATTTTTTTATTTTCTTGTATACGTACGTACAGGAGTGGGTCAAAATGATGTGAACACCTGACATACAAAATATTTATTTATTAATAAGGTATTGGGCCACCATTTGATTTTAGGACAATGCAATTGGACGCAGAATAGATTTGTTGAGTGAATAGTTTCCAACAGAATGTTCTTCAATTTTTGTGCCACAATATATGCCAATTGATTGAACGATGTTTGTAGCTGGAAATCTGCTCCTCATTCTCTGCTCTAAAGCGCCCAATAACGGTTCACTTAAGTTGAGGTCTGGCGATTGTTCAGGCAAGATGTTTGATGGTATTCGGATGCTCTGCAAACCAGCAAAACATTATTTTCTGCGTGTATGGTCACAGCATCATATTGGAATATGGAAGTGTTTGGCGACAACATTGTAAGCATTTTATTGTTGAGGAGTTGAGGTATACATTCGCAGTAATCCGGCCAGTGAGGATAATATGATCAACTGAAAACTACAATATAGACGCCCAAATCATAACGGAATCTCCCTCATGCTTGACTGTAGGAAGTAGGTAGGCTGGATCGCAAGGCTTGTTTACCCAGCCGTTTGTAGGAAACAAATGTTAACGATGATTCATCCGAATATACGTTCTTCCAACCAAGTGTCCTGATTTATGGTCGTAGCACCAATTCTTTCGCAGATTTCGTTCGTTTCCGCTACGAAGGGTTTTGCAAATGCAGCCCTTCCTTGAGTGTTAGCTTTGTAAAGCTCCCACTGAACTTTTTTGTAGAAGCAGTACTCAAGTGAGTGTTGAGTTCTATAGTAACATTTGTCGCTGTATTTGATTTCTTTCCTAGATGACATATACTAATGCAATGTGAGAGAAACTAAGATA